>JAHXMU010000079.1:1704213-1793465 GCA_019455685.1 Philornis downsi
ACCGTTTTCCATATCTTGATAAATTTTGACAGGAGATTCAAGTGGCGGTTTCGTCTCTTTTTCCCAAAGATTTGTGTTGATTCTTATCAATAAAACGATTTTGGGCAATTCATTCCAAAATTAAGTTTTTAGTTGATTCTCATCAACACAACCAGTTTGATCAATTAGTCAGCATCAGCATTTATGAACTGGCCGAATTATAAATCCCTATGGAAGCATTCTATTAACTAGACAAAACTATAAATTTATGAAAGGCACACCGCGTTCTGTGTAATATCAGGAATCACTAATGCATACAAAATTAGTTCGCTTATAAGTACGCAAATTTATGAAGCTAACAACATACTGTTGCATATTCATAATGGACTAACTTTGTTTGCATTTATGATTCTTATTGCCGGCCAAAGTATAAGGTATGACTCATTTATACATACACATACGGTCAAAATAATAAGCACAATTCGTAGACGAAAGTTTATCTAAATTTAAAGAAAAACAAATACTAATTTCTTTTGTTATAACATTAGAAATAAAATAAATACTAAAACAACAACAACAAACAAATACTAAAGTCGGTACTTACAAATAGTAAGAAATTAATCAAAAAAAATTGGACAAAATAATAAGTACATTTAGCTAAAATGAGTAAAAAAAATCAAGTTTTTTTCTGCTAAATTGGTTGACCGTCGAACATTTCGGGCACAGTCGATTCCAAACACATTAATTTGTGTTACATCGCTCCACAAACTATTGTTTTCACCGTCTCCTCCGGACCAATTGAAATGATTTCTTACAAACGCCAATCTAGCCTTTAAACTTTTTTGTCTAAGCAAAGAAACTCTTCCGGCTATTCGTCCTGGTAAATGTGCTTCTTGTAGTCTACGACGAACCGTTCGCGATGAAATTACATTTCCAAATTCTGCTGAAATCGCTTTTAAAGACTCAAACGGATTCTTCTTCGCAAGTGTAACAATACGGATATCTGTTGTTTTAAAAGTTTTTTTTTGAGTCTTCCACGATTTTCGACGGTCTTTTTAGGCTGTAAAGCATTTTGTACAACAAAAAATAGCGACCGATTCATAGTTTCTGCTATAGAACGTCTCAGTTTTGAAACAATTTTTCTCTCCTCCGGAGAACAATGATTTTTCGACAAATGGCTGATTTTTTTTAACAAAATATTTTGTTATGAATAAAGGTAAACAACAGTAAAATAACTAGCCTAAAGAATTGAACAATGTATTTATTATTTTGACCAAGTACTGAAATCACACCTGAACAAAACTAACTCACAATGAAAACAACGGGGAAGTCCCAGTTTTGTTTTTACTTTTAACGGCATTACCATATTAAGGTTATTTAAATAAAAAAGAACTGTCATGTTTACTTTCCGTTAAAGAAACTAAAATTAAACATAAAGCAAAAATAAGCAGTTGTACTTATTTTTTCGACCATATGTGCACTTAAAAACTCTTGTTAATGCAAATTGGTGTCATTTGTAACTTTCATATTCTAGCTTACGTAAAGTTTTTTAACTGCACTCTTCGCCCTCTTACATACTTTTAGGCGTTTCTATGAACGTTATTAAGAACCTGCAAACTTACAAAGAATATAGCAAATGACTTGCTAAGATTATTTAACAGGTCTCAGAATCTTACTTCAAAAACCTATCAATGCTTTATACCGTGGATTTTTAATTAGTGGAAAACTGCCTAATAACTTTGCAAATAATTTAAGAAGTGTGCAAACAAACACTTCGTATTATTGTACGTTTTATTAGTGTTATGTATTATCTAAGGTAAACAACAACACTATGTCTTACACTGAATCTCAACTCATCCCTAAGGGCTTTAAATGTTACGCGGTAAATCTTCATCAATTAATTAGGAATTACCCAGATGAATGTAAAATAATTCAAAAATCAATTAGCTACAACAGCTCATACCTCAAAGCCTTTGTGAATAATCATCACAAGTTCATCAAATATCCAAGACATTACCGAATCTTCTGCTGTACAACATTTACCATAAGTAATAAGCAAATTTATAATATATATATATATGTATATACAGAAAATATGAAAATAGTTTTAATATCTCATCAAAATAATTTCCGCTTAAAAGGATTGTTGCCTAATTCTTATTAACTAAAGGTTAATCACCCATTTTATATTTAAGAGCCAACATGGATTGGTGGGATTTCATAACATAGACTTTGAATTTTAAGAGATACTAAACGTTTCTACCAAGGACAAGATTTAGAAAAATTAAAGTATGCCTTAAGGCTTCATTAGGTTTAACGAAAGTCCTCAGAGTTTCGAGAGATACAGAAGAAAGTGAACGGCATACCTATGTGCTAGGGAGAGAGCAATTGTTTTAGATGTCATACAAAAGTTTTTAAACGCGAGGGAAGCCTACCATAATGCATAGACGAATATTAATTCAATTGCATATTTCTAGGGGCAGAAGTAATGATTCTAAACAATGCGTATTTTGCACTGAAAAACGGTTAATGACTGCAAATGAAAGTCGAAGAACTAGAATAATTAAATCACAAAGTCGACATTTCAATTTTTCAAATAGTGATTGTTCGAAGAAGTTTTTTTGTGTTTTTGGACCGAAACTCGTTCACCTTGATAGTCCCCTGAGATGGAGCATTACCGTGGTGCAAAATTTATGGTTTCCATAGTACTCTTCGGTACTTCATGGTACCTCACCTTTTTCGACGAATTGCTCTCTCAAAACTCCGCGTAACGCGTAGCTAATATTCTTTACCTTACATTCGGGCAAGAATATTCGGTGCGCAGCACAGCGATGGTCAAAGATAACAGTTAACATTATTTTGAGTTTTGACTGACTTTGATGCTTTATTTTCGGCCTCGGCTCAATTTTAAGGCGTCATTGCAAGGCATATTGACTTGCTGCATTTAAAGGTCGTAAAAAGATGTCTCATCACAAGTTATAATGAGTATTTTGAGTGTGGGATCGGAAGTATGTCATTCTGACATGTCTTCAGACATTTTTTTGAGACTGAGCACTAGAAGAGAATTCAGTTATTTTAAAACCGGTCGTTGGGCAACGAATTTCGTATCCAAACAACCACGTAAACAGGTACGATTTGATGGGGGGAACAGAGAAAAATTCAGCGATGATCTGTTTCTAACTCAAATGACGATTTTCAGTTATCAATTCCTTCACTTTTCCGATATCAACTTCAGTTGAAGATGTTGACAGCTGACCAGATTGAGAGAAATTTTCCGCATGTCTCGACCACTTTTGAGTGTAGTCAATGCTTATAACTCATATGTACCTGTTTTTGAAAATATCGATCCAAAGTAAGCATTCGGTAACATTTACACCTGCACACATTTACCAAAACTTCAGACAAATTGTTATCCGTTGTAAAACTCACAAAAAACACTTGAGATGAACTAACAAAATCGACTACACGAAACAAATTAAATAACGTATCTCGTCCAAACTCCGGAGAGTTGCGCCACTTTAGTTACAAAAACAATTTCGGAAATCCCTTCAAGCGGGGTTTTTATATAATCTGGTGCTGTTCCTTTTTTAACAGATCATACATACCCTAGCATTATACAGGGTGTCCATCGGGAAGGTATGCTACTTTGTTTTACCGCCATTTTGGTAAACATTAGTCTTGACAGTTCATATTTGGCAGTCGTAAAGTAGAGACGTGGCAAATTTAATATGGAAAAATATTCGACAAATCAACGTGTTTTAATCGTTAAAACATTTTACCAAAATCAATCATCGATTACTGCGACGATGAGAAAGTTGCGTGAAATTTTTGGGAGAAACAACGCACCAACAAGACGCTCTATTTATCGTATAATGAATGATTTCGAAGATAGAGGGTCTGTAGCTGATAGGGCCAACCATGGACCACAACAAGATCGGCTGAAAACATTACTGCTGCTCAAGAAAGTGTCCAAAACAATACATTAACCTCAATTCGACGCCGTGCTCAGAATTTTGCACAAGGATTTGCATTTGTTTCCATTTAAGATTCAGTTGACAAAAGAGCTTCTTCCTCAAGACCATTTACGCCACCGTACATATGCCAATAGGATGTTACAGCTCGCCCATGACAACCCCGATTTTCATAAAAAAAATCATAATGGGTGATGAGACACATTTTCATTTGAATGGATATGTGAACAAACAGAATAGTCGGTTGTGGGCAATGGAAAACCCTCAAATTATTCATCAACCACCTTTGCATCCGTTAAAAGAGACAGTCTGGTGTGCAATATGGCAGGAGGAGTCATTGGATCTTACTTCTTTGAAACTGAAAACGGCGTAACGGTAATTGCGAATGGGGAGCGATATCGTGATATGATTGGTAACGTTTTAACGCCACAACTGCACACTTTGGGCTTGATTAACATGTGGTATCAACAAGACGGTGCCACATCGCATACAGCCAGGGTTACAATGGAATTACTGCGAGACCTCTTTCCACAACAATTTATTTTAAGAAATGGTGATGTTGATTGGCCTTCACGGTCGCCAGATTTGACTGCTCCGGACTTCTTTTTGTAGGGATATCTGAAAAGCAAGGTTTATGCAAACAAACCAGAAACGCTTGAACAACTCACACAAAATATTCGTAATGAAGTTAATGAAATACCGCGTGAAATGTGTGAGAATGTAATGAAAAATGTGTTCAAAAGGGCTGGCATTTGTGAGACTAACAGAGGCGGACATTTATCTGATATTGTATTCCATACATAATTGCCGACATTAAATAAAACATTTATCAATATAAGATCTATTCTCTTTCATTTAATCAAAAATTATAAAAAAAAAACAAAGTAGTAACCTTCCCGACGGACACCCTGTACATGTCCTAACCAAATTTTAGCTATTGGGCTAAAATTTGAACCAGTATATTTGAAAACACATGACCTTTGGTACAGTAAATATCACGCGAAAGCAATTTTCCCCCTACTAAGCTTCGCGCCAGATACAGTTTTTATCATCTCCGGCTTTTCATCATTATTGTTTTTACGTTTTTTTTTTCTGTTTTAACATACAAATAACTTAATAAATTGTTTACATTCGTTTTTCTTTTTTGGTTTTTTGTTCGTTAGTTGTTAAAACCCCACATTTACTTAACATATTTATATTTAATTAATGACAATTTAATTTATTGACTAACAGCGACTACAACACAAACTACGACAACACCTTATTGGCGGTTCTGAGCCATATTTCCGAATGCAAATTAAATTGTTTATAAATAATTAAATTTACAATGAAAACAGAAAAAAAACAACACATGTATCGAAACACCCGTCTATGACACATGCAATAATCTCGACTGTTTGTTGTTATAACTTTATAACAGCACAAACACAAAAATGTTTATTTAAATGCCGATAAAAAAAAAGCACCACGAGAGGTGGAATGTATGTCAGTTACGTGTCTAATATAATTTAACTCATATCCCCTCAAAACGCCGGTGCTACCGAACGGCCGCCTTGGCAAAGGAAATAAAAGCGTCAAGCACGGGCCAGGAGGGGCAGACGATAATAATGTTTAAATAGTTGATAAAAAACGACAACAATTTACGTATAAAATATAATTTGTTTTCAACACACAGGCACACACACACTCATACACACACACGCATATTAATCCTTTTCAATTAAATTTCCATTTTAAATTTAATTATTTCCTGCCTCCTGTGTTGACTGCGTTACTACTAGATGATTCGTATGGTTGGATGATCGTGTGTCTATGTGTTTGTGTGTATTTGACACATTTACACAAATACACTTTGAAGTACTCACCCACATGCACGCATTGCATATAAACATTTTTCAAATACATCTCTTATCCTTTTCCAGCTACTTCATAGTAATCACGTACACAGTACTAGAGTTGTAATTTACTTTCATATCAGCGGTGGATATCAATGTGAGCGAATGAGCGCGTGAGTGAGTGAGTATATACGTTCATGTAATTCATATATTTTACGTGTATGTGTTGTCCTTTTTTCCATTGAATCTTCCCTCTTTTAGAAACTAGAAACTGTGCCATTTGAGACCACGGCAAAAGATATGCTTCCCAATACACACACATACATACAAAAAACACGGGGATATTTCATAGCCAGACGCACACAAAATCCTTGTATACAGACCTGTACGCTCACAACAGAACTTCTATTCATCACATCAAAGTTACAGGCGAAACGCTCAATATAACCACCTTGTTTATGGGTTTTCTAATTCAAATGGTTTTTCGCAACTTTATTCTCATTCAATGTATGATTTCTATGCAATATTTAGAATTCTTTTTAGTCCTTTTGATGGTAGATGTGTTCGCGGTAGCATTTCAAAGTTGTAATGGTTCTATTTCAATCTTTTAGTTAACATATTTATCTAAACGAAAGATTTTATCTATTAAACGTTCAATTAGAAAGGGTAACTTTGAAATGCTTTATAAAAAGAAAAGCTAACTTTAACTTGACCAAAACAGCGAATTGCGCAAAAACTATTGTTATATGCTAGTGGTGACAAAATATCTACTTTAAATTTTCAATTATTACATATCTAACGACTATAAATATTTTCCTATACACACAATCTATTTGAACAACAAGAGACACGAAAAAGGTTTGAAGCATTTCTTACGATATCACTTCAAACTGTGTTTTTTGGTAAATCGATTAATTGAGTGCGAACATTTTCCCATTAGTTGGAAGATATTTAAAAAAAAAAACTACGGCAAATGTGAAAATAACGATATTAACACTAAACTTTTCAATAATTTTTGGTAAATTGGCTCCAATTTATCACATGATGCCCATAAAATCAGATTTTCATTACTTCATAAAGATAAAATAATAGCATTCCTCGCTGCACAAGTACTAACTGAATTCATCAGTTCCAAGCCAATTTAAAATGCTTCTTCAGAAGTTCATGAACAAATTTTGATCCGATGGAATGAAATCTAATAATACATACTATTCTAAAGCCATACGTTCCAAACATACGACTCGAGTGTGTGTATCAGTTACCGCGATATAGGTATTTTACTCATTGCATATACGGCCCCGCTGATTGTGTTATACAAGGTTTCAAAACCGCCGGTCTGGCAAGGCAGTCAACTGTTAAATACCTGTCATCTGAAGTGTTATTTATTTAGTAAAAGGTTCGGCATTTACGATTATGGATCGTTTAATGAATGAAGAATTTATGCGTTAAAACTTACTACGAAAGTGGTGATTTAAATGTGGTTCAACATTACCGATTTTGGCTTTATTGCATGAGAAGTTTCCAGAAAGCGAAATTTCACGTTTTAGCGACGTCAATTGGCCACCGATATCATGAGGTTTGACGCCGCTATACTTGTTTTTGTGGGTCTACGTCAAAGCAATGTACTGCAAGCAATCCAGAAGCGGTCATTTAACATAATTCGTATTTCATAATGGCAAGTTCCAATCATTATATTGAAATAAAAGTTACATCGAGGTCATAGGTTTACGTGTGTTTTATTTAACTTTATTTGTGAAATCGAAAAACGGATAACCTTTTATGAAAAACTAAAAACTGCTTAAACCAAGCAGGACCTCATAAGTGTGTCTATAGACCTGCTAGATCGGCAATTGGCTTAATATTACCACTATGACAAATCCTTTAAAAGACCCAAAAAAAGGTCGAAACATACTATATTTGTCCTTATAATATTCGACAAAGCGATTCCGTAAAGATTATTTGAAACCGTGATTGAGTTTAGTATTTCAGTTTGGGATTTCTGATGAGGCGGCCCTGTGAAATGACACTGGCCATACGAAGCCGTCAGTGAGAGCAAATGAAGAGTCATTTTACTTCAAACGACACCTTCATCGGAGATGATAATGAAGAAACAGTGCTGTGCAATTTGCAACGAACGCTAATTCTACTTGCCTACGTCGACGACATTTACATCATTGATTGAATACTGCAATTTTTTACTGCAGCATTCTCAAGCATTGTGAAGGAGTGAACAAAAGACGTTTTGCTATAGACGAGGCTTATTTTTTTCGACGAACAAATGGGCTATCTGCTGCAATGCTGCATGAATATAATATATGAAGAATACACCTGCTATTATGAATTACACGATCTACTTAAGGACATACTCGTCGTAGACCACCCAAGATGTACGAAAATCTAACTTCATAAGGTACTGGTTTTACTTATACTGCTGCACGACACAGTTTCCGGCGGTTGAATCAGTTCTAGGAGCTTCCGGCATCGTAACTAATACCGTATACCGATACCCTTTTGGTTACACAATTATATTGGCCGGGTCAAGATGCGCGGGGCTGAATAAGTGGAAAGTGAAAAAACGTGATGGGCGCCACAAAAACCCTAATTAAAACTCAAATAATAAGGTTTGAGATAGCGATTTCAGAATCACTACAAGATGTGTTAAATGCTCTGTAATTTTCTAGATAGATTGCAATAAACTTTAATGGACAATATGAGATTATACATGAGTTCACTTCTCTAACTAAAATTCATATCTTAAATTCTTTACAAAGAGAGCTTAAACATATTATAGCAGCTTGTTTTAAGTAGCTGTTCAATAAAATATTTCAAAATTTTTACAAAAATGTATATTTCTTGGTAGGTCATTAAAAATTCTGAAAAGTTTCAATAGGGTTTCTCTTTAAATAGAGCCAATACAGGTAATATAAACGCATTTTTAAATTGCAGTTTGCTATAATTGAGTAATCGGGAAATTAACGGGGTTATATAAGCCTTAAATGTGGCAACATTACGTTAAAAGAAAGAAAGATATCTTTAAGACACATCCATTTTTTTGCATCAAGTTATTGCGTTACGCTAATAAGTTACTACCTAAGAGTAACCTGGTTAATACCACACTTTCAATCTGTATTTAGTACAACTTCTTGTATTTTATTTGAACGTTGATACAACTTTAGAAGGAAAGTTCTCGCCAACATATAAACTCTCTAGTTTTTATTGATTCAAACAAAAACCTAGCAGATAATAACGTTTAACAACAACAACATATGCCGTTTATATATTTTTCACCGCCTCTTTTGACTTCCTATCGCGCCATCGTTCCCATTCATTTTCGCAATAAAAACACTCAACTTTATTACAATTTATATAGAAAATCCTTTAAATCCTAATTGGTGGGCGATATAATCGAAGCCTATAGAAAGAAACGATGATAAAAAAACAGCATATTTAAAGGTGATTAAAATACAAAATTACCACATAAAATACTCGTATAGAACAAGCAGCAGCAGCAATAATAATAATAATAATAATTTATTGTAATTAGCGGTAATTAATGTTTTGATTAATGGTCACATAATTTTTGTATGTTTGATCACACATTCATATATGTACGTACTTACGTACATACAAGGATGATTAAACCGAACCAAAAGTACAGTTACAACAAAATGTCAGAGTGCACTTCAGTCATTAATGAAAGAGGAAAAACCACAATAACATTCATATTTTATGCATTCTAGACAAAGTTATGATTGTTAACTACTCTTGATAACTGAACGGCTTCATACTTTTCGTATGCACTGTTCAATAATAAATAATTTATTGGTTTTTTACTCTTTTTTGCTAACATCTGATTAATTTAAATGCCATTAGATAGTTGTAAGAAGGAGTTGTGACTATTACAAATACCGATGTTTGCTTATGATATTTATCTATTTGGATTTTAAAACAATTTCATTTGTCACTGATATATTTATAAAAATTTACATTAATTGGATTTATTTGCAATTTAAATCCACAGCTATGTTGTAAATGAATAAAAAGGAAAAACAATTTTCGAGATTTGGAGTGAACTGATTTGGCCTATTTCTCCGAAACGATAAATTGTGTTAAATGTTAAATATGCGTATTTTTTATTTTGTTTATAGCACTTTTTGTATTCAATCTCCTGCAGTTAATCTGATAATACTGGATAGGCACAAAAAAGAAATCTTAAAATTGCATTTTTGCATAACTTGGTTCCCGAAGAAGCCAATTTAAAGTTCAATTATGATGATTATCTTGCCATATAACTGTGCCACGTGAGTGTTTCTGTGGTTCTTGTTTCTTCTCCATGATTTGCCGCAGTGTAATTGTTATATCTGTTTAGTTGTGGATTTAAAATCGAACTGAAAAAATCCAATGAGATCAAATATAATACATTTCAGAAATTCACATATCACACTGAACACTTTCCAATGTTTCGATGCCGTTTTTATGCCAAAATACGCTTCAATTAACCCTGAAAGCACGCTTCGAAATTTAACAAAAGGCCATATCTGGAGTATACGGTGACCACAGATAATGGACTGTGCGCCCTATCTTGGCGAAAGAGCATTTCTCTTGTCATTTGTGGATATTTTTTTTTTCATTTCGTCTTTTAAACGGCCCAAAAGAATTCCTTTTTGAAGAATACCATGCGCCTCCCAGCTTACTGCTGTTACAAGCAGCCGGTGGCGTTTTTGGCTTCTTTTCGTGCAATTTATCAGGTCCATTCCAATGGGCGGACTACAGATTCGATTCAGGGTAACGCAGTGAGTCCATTTTCCTCCACTGTCACCTATAACACGGAAAATCTTTTAAAATTACCCCAAGCACGATCGTCGTGTACCGAGTGGAAGATTTGCTCAACAGATCAAAGAAGTTATACGTCTAGAATAACCACTATGTTGTTTTACAGGATCTGCCACTGTTTTGATATTCGATATTAAAACTTGTTTCCTATACTTCCCGAAATCCTTTTTGGTATTAAATTTAATTATACTCCTTAAAATCAACTACAATATAATTTCTTAAAACTAGAGAAGCCACAAAGGCACTTCGTCATTCGTTCAGCACTCACTGTCTTTGTTCAACTGTAGTAAATTAATCTATGTAATCAAGCTAAAACATCCGATTTTAGTCATCTTTATAAATTTTGGAACCCAAAAAAAAACTTGTCACTAACAATTCACACACATAAACTAATGTATTATTCATAGCAAAAACATTTTGTTCACCTTTTGTTACATCTTCTAACAGTTTGCCAAAAGTGTCGTTTTTAGCAGCTTTCATGTTATGCCTTAAAATTAACCCCAAATATTTTATTCATAACATTATGACATTCATGATACTAATAGCAATTTCCCTTGCTGGTACACATGTATAAATTTGGAATAATATAACAATTTTTACCTCTTTACGTAGTCAAAAACAAAATTTTTATAAGCATTTCATAAACATCGCATCATATTAAGAATACCTGAAAATGTCAACAAAAAGGATAAACAGAAATGAAATTAGAATTTTAAATTAATTAAAAATTGCAAAAGGTCGTAGTGAAGAAATTATACCAAAGGTGTAAAATGGTAAGAAGTGAAATAAAATGGAAGGGGTTTGGATAAATAAAAGGGTCGAGGTTATCGGCCGCAACGTGACCACATGAAAAAATTTAAACTCTGGGTCATAACCACCTTCTTGCAGGTTATGAAACTTTAAAACTGTTCTGATATAGAAAATGCATAAGCCTCTCAATTTTCTACCAAATTTCTATGACGCACTGCAACATTTAGTTCATAAATCAAAAGCTAACATGAAATTGTGCCATTGCTATATAAGTGAACAGGTCAATAAAGCACCTGAGGATGCTAGCAGGGTTTGAATGTGCAGACAAATAACAGATTCCATTTAATTCAGCTGAATCTACAGTTTAACAATGATTCCGAACCTCAATTTGAGAAGTATTTACTAGACTTGTTGAATGCCCGACTATTCGAAATGTTTGCCGGGGTGTTTGTATCGGGGTTTGAAATCATAACGTGTCTACCGTTTACGACGCTTGTTCTAACAGTGGTTTAAATTTTTGGGTTCAGTGAAAGGGATCTACTGGTTAGCGTTAATTCAAAAACTGTTGCTAGGTTTGTCAATAACTTGACAACTCGAAGCGTGCGTTAGGCATATCTGGATAAGCGCCACTCCAAAAAAGGTTTATATAGGGTGATTTTTTAGGCTTTAAGTTTTTCAGGTTGGCAGCGCTAGTTAGTAAAGGCGTAAAAAGGTCATCTGTCAAAGTGAAAAGTGTACAGTATACTCTGGCATTTCATCATGGAAAAACTAACAAACGAGCAACGATTGCAAATCGTTGAAATTTATTATAAAAATTCGTGTTCTGTCACAAATGTGCATCGTTTGATACGACCATTTTATGGTCGTCATAATCGACCTGCTGAATCAACAATTCGTGCTGTTACTTCCAAATTTCGCACGAAATTTATTTTGTTGGACATAAAACCATCGACTCGCATGTGTAGAGTGCGTACCGAAGAAAATGTTGCAGTCGTAGCGACCAGCGTTAATGGCGATCGTTAAATGTGAATTCATCGCCGTTCTCAGCGATTGGGCATGAGTTGCTCAACCACAAGGAAACTTTTTTTTGCCCCAATTGGCTGAGTTGAACTTGGTTTCACCAGGACTGTGCAACATGCCACACTGCTCGTGAAACAATGGACATATTGAGGGATGAATTTGATGAACAGCTTATCTCTTGATATGGCCCTGTGAGTTGGCCACCAAGATCTTGCGATTTATCGCCTCTTGATTATTTCTTGTGGGGTTATGTCAAGTCGTTAGTCTATGTGGACAAGCCGAACACTATTGAAGGCTTACAGAATAACATAACACGCGTTGTTCGCGGAATGCAGCCCGAAATGCTCGAAAAAGTGACGAAAAATTTTACCTTCCGAATGGACATTTTGAGACGGAGCCGCGGACAACATTTACAAAAATTATCATTAAAAATTATTTTAAAGGCATTAAAGCCGGATTGTAGGCTGACCTTTGAACACCTGCACCAGTGTTTCCGGCAGTGTATAATTGGTTTAATGTATAGGTATATACAAGAGGTCGTCACGAACAAATGTAGATCACCGCATTTGATCGTGATCAATCAAAAATAATGTGCAATACCATTTTTTTGTAAACATTTTTTTACTTGTAGCTTCTAAATTGTTTTAACTTCAATTAAGGTGAGATAACATTATACTCAGATTGTATAACAGAAGACGTTTACGAAAATTATATAATAAAGATAATCAAAACCCTTTAAGGAGACTGAGTGATCTTTATTAATATAACGTTTAGTCTACAAGTGTTTTGTGAAGAAATTTGTTATCCACACTCCAGTCACTGATAAAATATTTTCTCTTCTTTTTGCAAGTATACTTCTAGGCTTACAACTCATCACTGAAGAGCATACAAACAAAATGGCCTGCTACTTAATATTCTATACAACTCCCTCCTATTACCAGAGGAATCCATTGTTTAAACATGAGTGTTAGGAAATAATTGTTTTAATCCCTTTTAATGACCTTTCGTGCAAAGACCCCGTGGCCTGCTAATGCAACACTCCAGTATCTCCAGAGACTCAAAAGATGATGAGATGACTGGGCAGATTCAAAAGAAGATGATGTCAAAAAAAAAAACCCCAAACAATGAACTGTTGAACTTAATTGAACTTTATAGTAAAGAAAAATCAACAAAATAAGTGGTGCCAACAACGAAAAGGATAACAAAACAAATTCTTACTAAAGTCAATAAGAATGATGAACAATAAAGAGTTCCTACAAAGGAAAGGACAAGATATTGCAGTGCAACAAAAAAAAAAAGGAAAAGAAAAGTATTTGAAAAACTATTCACAGTCCAGTATTCTCGTAACAAAAGAAAATTTCTTACCAAACTGAAATAAATGAAGGGAAAGAAAGCCAACGAAATGGAAGGAAGAAAAACTCTAAGAGTCACCAAACCACAGATAATACCAAAAAGCATGCAGATGGAAAAAAATAAATAAATGAAAGCAAGTACTAGTTAGTGATAATTATGGAGGCGATAGAGAGGAAAGGCAAAGAGCATAAAAACTGAAGACTGGAAGACCAGAAGGGCAAATAATCATTTTTTTAGCATTTTATATTTTTGGTAAAGTTTTCCCTACGAGGAACAAGAGAACAATATTTTTTTTCTATTGCAGCTATGTAAAATAAGAAAAACTGACGACCCATATTTGTTATCAATTATAAGACAGTTGAATTAAAAATTCCTTTAGATACCACCTAGGAATTTTTGCTCTTTGGAGTCTAATGTTGTTTTCTATATCCTTAGAACAAATAACTGAATTCCTTTCATTTTCTTAAATTAGAAAAACAACACCATAACATAACAACTACAAACTCTGCAAAAATCATTTAACAAACGTACAAACATTATTGGTTTGCTCTTTACTTATTGTCGTAAAGGGACAAATTGAAAACCGGATGTTGTACTACAAGTAATATTGAACCTAAACTGTAGCCGGTATATACATTAATTCTCTCCAATACACATACATACACATCGTTTGTGCTGGAACTTGCATAGACTCTAGTACACATAACCATTAGAATATCCCTACTCACACTAATACACCACGACCACCCAGCCATATGAAATTGCTTAGTTGAAAATTGTTACATACTTTGAGGCTAAACGTAATGGTAGCAGTAGTACAACAATGTTTGTGCAACATCTCATACATACAATTTGTATTAATATTTGTTTCGTTGTTACAACAATTCACAACCGGAGCAGTTGCAAAAAGGTATTTTATTGAAAATTGAAATTGTTCTATTTCAATTGTGGAAACTTGCCAGAGGGTGGAATGGTAAAGAGTGATAGAAAGTTTTGGAAATGCAGTAGACATACTGTGTAGTGCACTGTGAGGTGGGGCATAAAGCTCATTCCATCTGATGTTGCGCTCATTACCTATGCAAATTCCTTGGAAGTACTCAGAAAAGGGTCAAAGCAGTTCGTTACTTTTGCATTCAGGTAAGGTATTACATATTAATGCTAACTCCACCAAATGGTTGTCAATGGCATTTACATTGAGAGGGTGTCTAGCTGAGTAACCTAGCCGAAAAGCTACCACCATAACATCTGCTTCAGAAGCTTAACAAGTCGAGTAGTTATTGGCAGCCCCAAATTTAAGTACAAATTGTCAAAGGCTTTGGAACAAGCTGTAATATTTTGAAAGTCATAAATGGCTAAAACAACACATATGATGCCTTTAATAAAAATATAATATAAAAATATTATATGTATATATTCTATCAAAACGTACCGAGATTTGATAATTGAAATAACTGCTTAGAGTGATTTTCAACATTATTTTTGTCGTAGACGTAATTGTCCTCTATACTGAATCGGAATTTGGGCGCGATTCCGCATTTAGTTCATTTACAGTGCTCGATTTTGTCAGTTAATTTCAATTTTGCTATTTTTAGAATGGACGAAGAAATTGTTTGCATTTCAAATGGAATTTCGTGAGCTGAATCACTGAAATTTTTACATAAAGTATACGTTATTCGGCAGTGCGTTCAAGAACATCCTATACTTCATCAAATACTTTCGTACCATTTCACACTGTTGCTTGGGTACGAAACGCGTTGACTCTCAACTAATTCCATAAGATCCTAATCTTCTTCAAAAACTCAATCTCAAAAATTCCGCTAAAGACATGCTAGAACGAGTCAATTGCCAGTTAATTCTTACCAAAACTGAAATTACCACTTTAAGGCAGCCTCTTTAGTCGATAGAAGGCAAAACAGAATTCTCGGCGAAAATTGAAGTCATTTTAGAAAAATGTATTTGAAAGCGATTTTCGGCACCCAAATAAGCGATTCAGTAAAACGTGTTTCGAAAGTTGATTCAAATGCATTCATTCAATAACAATAATTTTTGGCAATAAATGTGCCAATTTTTGAGTCGTGATTAAATTTGGGAATCGGTTTTGTGTTTTGCAGAATCATTACGCCCTCACCATGTTTCTTGATTGGATATATTTCTAATAAATCCATACACCATGTCGATTTATCTATTGTTAAGAGATGTCCCATACTTAATTGACATATTTTTTGAAATCTTTATTTTTCGTTTCGAAGTTTACCGTTCAAATAGCAAAATAGCGACCTCGAAAACCGCATTATCAATGTCTTTATAACAAAAGTATTGCCACAATGTTCAGTTTTGGCTACATTTCAACTCCAAATACCTCCATGTACTCGTACTTAGTATATAATTTAAGGCGTTACAGCTGTATTGCATACTCTAGGGCTCTATTCTTGAACCAAATATAACAATTTTGTTGGTAACACAAATGTATTTATTTCTACCTTCACAAAAATTCCGTCACACTTCCGTTAACAATCTCACACTCTCTTATAAAATACCAATTTTCGAAGGTGGCCTCAAAAAGCTGGCGATGTTCCTAAATACCCAATACAAAAATAACTGCAACACCATACATAAACGAACAACGAATAACTTTTACACAACCGCAAAGAAGAAAAATTATGTGCTCACAAAACAATTACATTAGGAGGAATTTATTGATTTGATACAAATTTTCGTAAACTTCATACGGAAAGGCGGAACAATTATGGGTGGTGTAAAGTAGCCATTAGAGGGAGTGTGAGTATGCCAAAAGGTCACCGTCACAAATCACACGGCGAGTAGAATGCCAAGAATGAACTCTTAACACAACATGTGAGACTCATATCATTGGGCTTACAGTAATCTAATTGACAGGGATTTATAAAATTTGCTCAGTGTGAAGCACATAATATTCTCAATGCAGGCAATTTCATCTCCAGTGCGTACATTTATTTTTCATTTCTACTGGCATACAAATGAACGCAACATATTCCTTTAAGCCTGAATTCTTTTTTTCCATTTGCTATATTTACATTTTTGCCTGAAGTTATGAACATGAATATCTAAATTTTTTGCTCTTTTGCTTATGATTTTTTTTTTGTGGTTTTTAGCCACGTTAACATTTGTCAGTTTGGCGGAATTTTTTTTTTTTTTTTTTTGTGTTACCAACGGTTTTTAAATAAACTTGTTTTCCACTATCAGAACGATGATGTTCCTTTAGGTACGGGGAATTTTCGCTTAAAAACATATTTCATTTTTTGCCGGTCGTTTCCTTTTTGGTGTCGTTGTTTCACAATTTGGCCTAAAACATTGAATAGCACGCGACGTGTCCCAGGAATAGCAGCTGACTGAAGGGAAAGGATAGCGCATTCAACCAACAATTGACCCTCGCAACCAGAAATGCTTTTAAAGTTTATTGCAATGGGATAGCAGTAATGAGAGCAGACTTGTGCACTGGCCGAAAAGCGGTTTCAATGGTATTGGCACTGCAAGTAAAGTAAAGGACGACAGAACTATAGGCTCTCAAACAGTTTGGGAGAACAGAATTTAAAAACAAAAAATCAACTGAGTGCAAAACTGATTTTTCTTCTAATCTTCTCTAAAAATTTGATACATCACAGTGAAGTAGTTGGCATATGTTTGGAAATCAATAGTTTAATAAATAGAATAAAATGATCTAGTGCAGTTTACCGCGAACGGGTGGATAAAAAGGTCTGGATAAATTTTTGTTTTTTAAGCTAATCTTGCCGACATGTAATTCAAATATATTTGATAATATTTAACAACTTGTAGCAACCAGAAATGTCGTATCGTTGAAGTTGATCATTCTACCTATTTGGATATTGATTTATAACTAACAAAAATTATCAAATTTTATTGTCAACTTATAGACATGTGCTAGTTACTCCCACAAATATGCAGCGATTTTCGTTATATACTCGTATATTTGCTAAAGTGTAGTGGTTAAGTTAAACAATATCGGGTAAACTTTTGTTTTTCAACTAACTTTGCCGACATTAATATAGGGTGATTTTTTTAAGATTTAAGTTTTTCAGGTTGGCAGCACTGCTTGGTAATGGCGTCCAAACGTCATCTGTCAAAGTGAAAGGTGTACAGTATACTCTGCCATTTGATTATGGAAAGACTAACAAACTAGCAATGATTGCAAATCGTTGAAATTTATTATAAAAATTCGTGTTCTGTCACAAATGTGCATCGTTTGATACGACCATTTTACGGTCGTCATAATCAACCCGCTGAATCAATAATTCGTGCTGTTATCTCCAAATTTGGCACCAAATTTACTGTGTTGGACATAAAACCATCGACTCGCATGCGTAGAGTGCGTACCGAAGAAAATATTGTTCTCAGCGATTGGACAGGTGTTACTTAACCACAAGGATTTTTTTTTTTTGTGCCCCAATTGGCTGACTTGAACTTGGTTGGTTGTGGTTTCATCAGGACGGTGCAACATGTCACACTGCTCGTGAAACAATTGATATATTGAGCGATGAATTTGGTGAGCAGCTTATCTTTCGATTTGGCCCTGTGGGTTGGCTCCCAAGATCTTGCGATTTAACGCCTCTTGATTATTTCTTATGAGGTTATGTCAAGTCGTTAGTCTATGTACACAAGCCGAACACTATTGAAGCCTTAACATAACACGCGTTATTGGTAGAATACAGGCCGAAATGCTTGAAAAAAATGACGAAAAATTGGACCTTCCAAATGGACATTTTGGGACGGAGCCGCGGACAACATTTACATGAAATTATCTTTAAAAATTAAATGGCAAAGACCAATTTATCGATTCCAATAAAAAATTTTAATATATTATGCAAATTTGAGTGTTTTATTCACCCTATACAAACGATATAGTTTGCAACAAAAGTTTGATATTTTATCAATGGAATTGATCGTTCAGATAAATCTCAGAATAAAGCCTAAGTTATTCAAATATTCTTGTAAAACCGGAACGCCTTAACATATGCACTTCGTATTAGAGTAGAGTATCGCCTAAATGCCCACACCAATTGCCTTATACAGTGTTTAAGCAAGCTATCTAGGTTTCAATGTAGAAAACTTGATGTAAGTAAGCCGTTCAACAAACAAGCGGGTACAATCTCGCCGCTGTGAAACCATCGCAATCGGTGTTTCGACTGAATTTGGTCGCTGCAACTGAATTTTATTTAATAAAACACCCCTAATAAATCATTCAAATAAGACATTAATTTCTGTTGCAATATATCGCAATGGAATTTGGTATTATCCGGTAGCGGTTAAATAATTTCTAATGAATTCTTCTACAGCAATTTTTGTAATTACAATCGAATGGCTGCCATAAACGAGTGAAGTTTTGTTTGATAGGCATTCTATAGTTAAAACGATTTTTATTTCAAAACTAAAATGTATGGATATAAAACATATAAAGTATAAAATTGATGCAAGTTGAATTAATCGATATTTGAATACCCAAATACGGTTGCAACCAACTCGGTTGACTCTACTGAATTGAAGGAAAGTATGACCTATACGAAAGATATTACCATATCATGCGTTCAAATAAAAACCAACTCGGTTAACTCTACTGAATTGGAGAAAAGTATGACCTAAACGAAAAATATTATGATATCATGCTTTGAAATAAAAATCCCATACGTTTTGAGATGTATTCGTGATGGCTAACCTTTTTAGGTAAAATGCTAGAGCTCATTTACTTAAAAGGAATATACATGGTAGCATTTCAACAGTAATGACGTTAAGTTAAGAAAAATCCACCGGAGGGAGATCGAAGCGGGGGTTTTACCAGAGGGACGTGTAGATTTAGACAGCTAATGGCTCATATGATGTTTTATCTTTAGTTAATTTTAAGATAAATTACGGTAATAAGTTCCATGTGCATATGATAAAATTTTACTACAAAAACGTGTGCTTACTTGTGGTAACGAGAAGCAGACTCCTACCAATGTTTGGTCTAAAATTTCAGTGAACAATCAGCCATCTCTAGTGCGTTAACGAAGCACAAAATCAATCGAAAACGCCATCAGTGTCTGTGAGAGTACGACGGGCGTTGACATAGCAGTTAATTCCACGCATAAAGACTCGTTAACGTGGCAAATTTTGCGTCGGGACTTGGGCCGTACAAAATCCAACTAATCCAGGAGCTTAGGGAACAATGGTAAACCTGACTAGGTTCTGGTTCCAGGTCCACTGAAGTCGTGCAATTTGACTACGTTTGACTTTTTAAGGTACAACTTCCTTAAGTCGAAGATCCTTTCCAAGAAGCCATAAACGAATGGTGTCATCAAAGTCATGAAGACTCGTGACATCGCTCTATACAACTCAATGTCAAAGTCATCGAAAATTGGATCTCATGTCTCAAACAAAGACATTTCAACGAGGACATAGTCTTCATATAATGTCGCTGAGAGAGACTTTTCAAGCAAAACAGAAAAAAAATCGCTGATGTCTCGCTCGAAATCTGTCTTTTCTTTTATGTTCAATTTTAGCGTTCACCTGTTCCTATTGGAAACTCATTTACTTCTGATAAGAGCAAATGACAGTTGATTTCGTTAGCCCAATTGCAGCCTATTTCCCTAAGCATATGACTAGGTAGATGATGTTAAGAAATTCATTGTTAACTTGTGCCCACTTATTTAAAATTGTTCTTTATGTATTCCGGCTTTCCATGGTTGGCGGACAGAAGTCCCAAATGATTTTCCTGATCAATCAATTATCATTATCAACAAATTAATTTACACCACACTTTCAGAATTAACAATTTCATCGCACGGTTTTTAAATATTGGAACTGAAGTGACTGTCGGCACATCTACAATCCATGGAACATATAGTCTTTTGTTGATACTTTCCTGGATCACTCCATTTCGGTGCTATTTTTGAATTTAAAAGTTTCTTGCAGATATTCTGTCTGCTGAATAGTCGTAAACAATACTCAACTACATCAACGTTCTTACGAATTCTACATTCCTTTTCGATAATTCTTAATCCTTCATGGAGAAAGGCTATGTTTACAGCACAATTCCTGTTAACTCGAATATTTCTCTATCAAACCATTTCGGGGAATCCAATCCAGGGTGTTTAATGAAAGTTTACACAAATAATTAAGATTAAGGCATACTTTTAGCATAACTGTATAACAATTCTCCTGCCAGTTTACAGCATCATTAATTATAAATAATAAATTGCACATCTCAAATCGTATCTCCTGTCTGCAATTGCTTTTCTCTGACACCAATTGCCGTCATTTTGAGAATTTCCAATTATCATTTTACACAATTCAAAAGCGTTCTTCATTTAGTAGTACATTCTGAATATAGTACAAAATTAATACATCACTTCGAATGGTAGGATAAAAAGGACACTAAGGACGAAGACAATAATAGCCGAATAAAGTAATGAAACTATACAATTAAGTTGTTTGAAAAAAAAAGATGGAGCAAACTGAAAGT
Source organism: Philornis downsi (assembly GCA_019455685.1). NCBI lineage: Eukaryota > Metazoa > Arthropoda > Insecta > Diptera > Muscidae > Philornis > Philornis downsi. Next base: position 1,725,447 of record JAHXMU010000079.1, read on the forward strand.
AAGTAAATAAACTATAACGAACGAAAAAGATGTTATTACTCGCCCGTTTGTGAAACAATTTATAAATGAAGGAAGACTACAACACAAAGACGCGGACGGGACAATCGCAGAGAGATACCAAATGAAAACGCAACTCTTGACAATCTCAAAGTGAAGGCAACGAAAAAATCGTTACAAAACAGAGAACCAAAGAATACCGCCAACCAACCAACCAACCACATACTGTTACAGGAAGCAATAAACTTAAGGATAAAATACTATTGTTTCCTGCAAAAAGGACTAAAACAACAACAACAGCAGCGAAAGAAACGTGGAAAAAATAATGTCATTAATAAAAATCCTTGCAATCGCACACACACACACACCTGCACTCTTATCTCTACATGTACATACATCCATACAAATTGTTCAGACACATTTCACTAATAGTGGCAAAGAAGGATCATACAAGTGGATGTTAAGGATTTTATTTTGCTGTCTTTTGCCCCCACCCACCAACGCGCTTAACTCCTTTTTGCTAGCAAATATACAGAAAAAATCCTTGGAATTGTAGGAAAACGAAAAATGAAAGGCAAAGGGAAAAAATAAGAGTCATGAAATTGTTTAAAAATAAACCGTAAGAACCGTAACTGGGGGGAGTTAGATTGAAATGGAATGTAAAAGAAGAATTGTAGAGTAGAACAGAACAACAATTCTGCAAATGATACGCAGGATATGTACGAGGCTGTTTTAATAGGTGAGCTGTAAATGTCAAAGATACATGGCCGTATGAATAGAGTGGGAAGCATATCAAATATACGATTTTGTGTGCACTTAAAGTACACTTTTAAATTTCATCGCATTTCAAACTCGGCGGAAACTAATTCCAAACTAAGTAGATTATTTCCATCATCTCTATTGTAAGTGGTGAATAAAGACTATCTGAGTAAAATTAAAATGTGAATAAAGACTTTCTGAGTAAAATTCAAATTCCTCTAATACATTAGAAAGAGCTATCGATTGTTAATCGACTATGTGAAATCTTACAATTACCAATTACAAAGATGATTATAACATTCTTCACAAAATTACATTCAACTGAAGTATAGATATTATTTACGTTGATTTTCATTTACCATATGATTTTTAGAATAACTAGTTCTACACAAAAACTATTATAATGAATACAAGGGAACCACGTTTGTCCTCTTGCATTACAGTCGGTCAAAACCACACCCTACACCTTCGGAAGTGAAAAATCGTTGGTAGAAACATTTGTGTGTGAAGCAGGTTTGAGGTGATGGATTATTGATTCACTTCGTTACTTCACTGGAAAGTTTTTAAGTATCCTTCGTTGTTTTGCCAGGAATAATTTACAAGAACAAGTAACAATATTGTATTTAGCTATTTCTTGTGACTTGTGAGAGCACTCAAATGAAACATACCATATTTGTAAAGACCTTTCCGTCCTAAATATTTATAGCACTAAGAATCAAAAAAGGCATATTTTTCACCATAAAATGTTCTATAATTATGCTGCGGATATCTTCTATTTCTCCGAATATATGATATGAATTAGCTCCATTATTTTTATGTAAACGTGAGCGATATGGTCATTATTGGAAAGCTTATCTAAATACCTATTCAACGCTACAAGCATTAACCCATTACGAACCAATTGCAAATTTTTGATTTCCTAACGTAATTTGTCTATTAATCGGATGTTAATCCAGAAACGTATCAATATTGCGCTACTCCTTAAGTTTTTTAGACAACTATTTGGTCTAAAAAATTAAGTATTACATTAATCAATAACTCCTTGAGCACCGGAAATATTCAGGTTCAAAGTTCAGTTATATATTTTACAATTTATTCAAATTGAGAAAAATCGCCAAAAATTGGTACAATGAAATGGAAATTTCCCCTCAAATCCAAATGTTCAGAATAACAGGTCCCCATACCTGGAACATATAATACGAGCTTATCATTTTTATTGCAATATATGTGGCATTTAAAGGGTTAACGATGAAGGTGAATACATCCTCTATACGGCTACTATCGGGAAATCTGTATATATATACGAGTATATTGGTATTATTAAGATATAATAACCGATTTATAAAAAAATTTATGTTACAAAATCAAAAATTTCTGCTTAGACATTTGTATAAACTTGGTAAATAATACTGATGTCGTCCAGAAAAATCGAATGATTATTTCACAAAAATTTTTCAAACAAAATGCAATCATCAAATGTTATAGCCCGGTCACTTAAAGGGTTATATGTGTCATTCCGAAGGATAAAGTCCTCTTTATAAAACTAGAGTCGGAGAAGTTACAAATGTACATGTATTATTTGGAGCCAGTATCCGATTCATAGGTAAAGCTGAGGTAAAAATCGCAGCTTTGTAATTGAATTTTAAATGGGTTAGTAATATAACTGATATACTTATATTTCATTGAATGGGTTTTTCGATAGACTTTATAAACGATGATATCCATATCGTAAAGATCTCAATAAGTGTAAGGGAGACATGGCATATCATATTTTGCAGATGTGAGGGCCAGTATAAAGTTATTTCTGTGAGAAAAACGTTAGCCGAATCCAGCCATAAATTAAATGCAATCCATCATTAGTATCCAAACAATTTCTTTGTTTGATTAGCACTATCCATTAGACAATTACTGTCAAAGATTCAGAGTATTAAACTTCCTTACCAAATATTTTATCTTTTCTAATTTAGACGGAGTTGACAGCTTTTTTGTTGTTTGCGCTGCGCGCTAAAGAGAACTATATAGTTTACAACGTTGAAGCTAATGATATTGCTGCTGATATTTGCACATAGCCTGTTTCGATGAAAGTTCAGTAGCAATTTTCGCTCAGAGATTTTATTAAACCCACAGAATTAAAAACACATGCACTTGCTCAAATCGGCGAAAATACAAAAATAGGAAATTGTTCGAATTTCTTTAATATATTTTATTCTCATCTCCCAACCAACCATATAACACAACTTCGAGGCCCTTCTTTCTTTACCTTACCACCACAAATGAACAAAACTAAAATGTTAACGACCAGCTTTACACCAAATACATCCGAAAATACCATTTCATTGAAGTGTATGAATGCTAGTTGGAAATGGAAAGCGAGAAAGAGGGTGAGGCAGAGAGCAGAGCGCAGCAAAAGGACTAAAAGACCAGTTATAAATGGTAAAAACATTCCGTTTAGTTTCTTTGCTTTTTTCCTGCTATGCGCTTATTTTAAATTAAGATTAATGAATTGAGATAATTTTGTTTTTGTTTCGGTTGCTGGCACTGCTACAGCTTCGTCCGATAATTCGTACAGCTCCTGCTATTTGCTGGCCACTGATTAAGCACTCGCTCGTCCCCCAAAGATAGTGATGGGTTTACGTCGGTTTCCGTTGAACATTAGAATTTTAACCGCTGCCACCATAGTCACAGCCGGAGCTCTATGTGGAGGCCATTGCGTTGCGTTCTTATTCGTATTTTCGTTGATTTAACAAATTTCGTAAAAGCGTACAAAAGATTTTTCCTCTTCCCTAGTAAAATTTTGCTCCTTTTACTATTATGTTCATTTTTGTTTTACTCGCAATTCAGATTCATATGATATGACGTTTTTTTTTTTTGGTATTCTGTTCTTCTGGAGCCGCATTACAAATGTAGTGGTTTCCAGGATATAAATCTATGCGTGGCAGTGGCAGTGTGGTCACGAGATTTTTCATTTTTTTTTTTTTTTGTAACCTCAATAATGGAAAATGGCTTATCAAACTGGTTTGGGTGTGGGACAAAAGCAAGGATAATGCAAAGTAAATGAGTTACTTAATCTATGAAAAGATAGCCATTGTTCTCCGAAGCGAAATGCCAGATATTGCAAGTTAAATTCATCATAATGAATGCAAAATAAATAACGAGTAAATTTAAAAACAGTAATCAACCAAGAAACTAATTACGATACCTCGCAACAATATCCAGACAGACTGTTTCGTGAGTATATTAAGAACAAGTTAAATCAAAGAAAACCGTAATATCAGGGGGGCAACATCAAAATATCTACTGTATAGGGTGGCAGATGAATGTTGCTACATTGGGAAACTTAAATATTGATATTTTCTAACTCATATAAATTATTTCTCCTTACTCATTTGAAAAATAATAATACATTTTATTAGATTCTTTCATTAACCTTTAAAAATAATTTGGCCCTCATGCTAGGTGTAACAGCACCATTACTTACTGAGGATTGCCCTGAGAAAAATCTCAACTCTTGTTAATGTCCATCGCTTTAAATTGTCCTAATTTACTGGTTTTATTTATGTAAACTTGATGTTTTGCACCACTTTGTTAAAGATACACTCAGTTGGTAGCAGTGTTCATCAACCACACTATATTGTTAGGAAATATTAGCGCTATAGTGGCGATAAATATCAAAAATCACGTCTTGCTCTACACTCGAATGGAAACATTTTATACATTTTTATATTTACAATACGCAGCATGCAGAAACAAATTCAAAACTTAGCATACCTATAAAGGCGGATTTGGAGCTAAAACAACTGAGCTAATGCCTAATAAATAGAAGTAACGGATTTATATACCAATGGAGTTAATCGTAACCTACTCTCTTATATTTGTATACCTGAACCATTCACCCTTTCAAACAAACGTTATTTTAAAGGGTAAAAAGGCAAAGCTTTTAAGCTCTCAAAAACTTAATATTTATTATATCTTACTGCTTTATAGCTAAGATGTTGCCATTTTTGCGAGTTTAAGATGTTTGGTTTAAAATTCTTTACACTTCTCTATTGTTCTCCCAAAAGTGATGCGGAAGATAGGCAAAGAAAAGTTTTTCTGTTTTCTGGTTTTAAAGCAAACTTTTGTTATCTTTTCGTCCATGCATCGTAGCCCACGTCGTTTATGACAGCCTCTCATAACTTTTTCCAAACTTTTTTCATCATTTCCTGTAATCTATCACAGACATGACAAACATAATTGAATATGTTTTCATTTTAGTTTTGTTATTCTTTTTGTAAACTCCTTCCTGTCTCCTGCGTGCGTCTCGTTAACACCTTTAAGAAAAAGAAAACATTTGTTTTTTTCTTTGTCGTCTTTCTGTGTTCAAGCAAAACACTTTCTGATTCTAACAAAATATCCTTACTGAGTCCCGAATGTTGCTGCGGTAGAGAAAATGTATGGAAGTGGCAGTGGCAAACGGCATCTAATAACAGAGAGGGGATGAAGTCTAAACATCGCATAATAAATTACCTATGCGAGAAACGTAACTCTGAGTACACCTAAGATGCGTTTATTCTGAAATAGTTCCGGCAGATGATAGGAAATAATATGATATATTTTTTTCAAATTAAGTCCATCTATTTCAACTAATTTAAAGTGATGTTGTAACTAGACATTCACTTGATTTCAAAAACTACAAAGAATTCAAAAGACACCACAGATTCAAAGTGTTGCGAAATTTTTTCCAATTCCAATAAATTAAAAAATTTCTAATACCCCAAAAATCAACAAATTTTTAAATGGTTTTATAGATTCAACAGATCTGAAGGATACTACCATTTAAGTATACCAAGGAGTTAAAAATTGCAAGAACTTGTAAAGGAATTTTAAAGATTCTAAAGGTTTCTACGATTTATATTCAAAACGTTCGAAAGACTGAAACGATTCAAAAGACGTAAACGATCAAAATATATATATCTAAAAAAGTTATCAGATAATCCGTTATAAATTCGGAATATCCTAAGAAAAATCCAAAGGATTCAAAAAGAATCCAAAATTCAAAATATCGTAAATATTGAAAAGACTCGGAATATTGTAAATATTGAAAAGATTCAAAATATCAAACGAATTAAAATTTTCAAAGAAATCAAAAAGATTTTTAAGACGCAAAAGATCCAAAAATGTTTTGTCAAAGTCAAAAGATTCCAAAGACTCAAAAGATTTAAGAGATTTAGAGAGAGATTAAAAAGAAAAGAGCTCAAAAGATTTTTAAGATTAAAAAGATTTAGAAGATTTTTAAGATTCAAAAAATCAAAAGATTCAAAAGAATAAAAAACATTTTTAAGATTCAAAAGATCCAAAATATTTTGAAGATTCAAAAGATGCAAAAGATTCAAATGATCTGAAACATTCAAGATTCAAAAGATGCAAAAGATTCAAATGATCTGAAACATTCAAGATTCAAAAGATTTAAAAGAGCCAAAAGATTCAAGAGATTCAAAAAATTTAAAGAAATTTAAAAGATTTTTAAAATACAAAAATTTAAAAAATTTTTAAGATTTTGAAGTTTTATAAGATTTAAAAGATTTCTATGATTTAAAAGATTTTTAAGATTTAAAAGATTTGTAAGATTTTAAGATTTAAAGATTTAAGATTTAAGATTTTTAAGATTTAAAAGTTTTAAGATTTAAAAGATTTTTAAGATTTAAAAGATTTTTAAGATTTAAAAGATTTTTAAGATTTAAACGATTTTTAAGATTTAAAAGATTTTTAAGATTTAAAAGATTTTTAAAATTCAAAATATCAAACGAATCAAAAGATTCGAAAGAATTAAAATATTCAAAAGGTCAAAGAAATTCAAGCTGTTTAAAAAAATCGAGTGACTGAAAAGATTCGATAGACTCAAAAAATTGAATCAAAAAAAAAAAAAAACAATATTCAAAGGATCCAAAACATGCAAGAGACGTTAAAAATTGACAAAAAAAAAAAAAGGAAAATTGCAAAATATTAAAGCAAAAAAGGTCAAAAAGATTAAGAGCATTGAAGCGGTTCAAAAGATTTTAAAGGTTCGAAAGGTGCAAAGGATTAAAAAGAATCATAAGACTGTAAGAGTCAAAAACATTTGAGGAACTCAAAATATTCTAAGCTTCAAAATCTAGCTGATAAGACTCAATACATAACAGATTCAAAGGGTTGAGAGGATTCAAAAGCTTAAGAAGGTTGAAACATTCAGGAGATCCAAAACGTTCGAAAAATTCAGTAATTGATTGCTTCAAATTGTAGAAGATTAAAAGGATTGTTATGATTGTAATGATGATCAACATCATAATCATCGAAATGATTGAAACCGATTGAAAATTTGTGATTATATAAAATGACGGAAATACTAAAATGGCTGAAATGTTGAAATAACTGACATTATTGCTGTGACTGCACGAAGAATATGGTAATAACTGAATTGTTTGGAATGGCTGAAGTGATTGGATCGTTTGATCAAAATAACGAAAGTGATTGAAAGGATTAATTTAATCTAATTCAATTTATTTATTCAGGATTTTAATTTTTAGCCTTAAGACCGATTTGGTTAAATTACAAAATTACAACATATCTGCTCCACAATTCCATAACTAATACATTATAGAACTTTACAATACTAATGTTGTAAAAATGTTGTGTATCTTAATAGCAGAAAAATATGATTTACAATATGATGAAAACGCCAATTTGCTATTTTTGAGGTTTCCTGAGAATGAACGAAAGTGTTACATATGAATGGAAACGGGAAGAATCCCAGGATTTTGGTCTTAACAATAGTCTATTTCGCTTATTACATTTTTTTCACTTTGTATTTTTTTCGCCTTAAAATCGGAATTATAACTTTAATTGGAATTTGCAGCTACTTTCAAGTTTACGTGCATTATGAATTCATATTCTAGATTGAATCGAAGTGAAACTTTCTTAGTGCCCTCGCATTGGTATTCGTTGCAATGCGAGATCTAGGTGCTAATGTATGTGAAACACTCATAAATCACAGTCAGTCATGTTTTGGTGTGTTGAGAGTGCCCCCACATGTCGAGCGATGCTGAGTTTTGTGTTCCAAGTGGCTGGCTTCCGGATGCTGAAGCGCAAAAAATGGAAGTGGTTCTTCTTTCGTCAGCGTGTGAATGAGCGTTTTTTTGTTCCCGTTTTTTTTTTCTTTTTTTGTCGTGGCGATGAAGTAACAAAACTTCCTCTATAAACACTTAAATATTATGACACCTTCAGAACAAAAAACCAAAGGATACCGGCGGAAACAGATAAACATTACGGGCGCTTAGAAAGGAAACAAAAAAAAAAAACATAGCAAAAAACTCCTGACGATTTCTGAAGTCTCAGTATGAGAGAACTTGATTAAGTGTTGTTCGTGTTTTGTTTAAAACGGCAAGAAAAAAAACAAATTTGATTGAATAAAAAGAAGCTACATTTAAGATTTTACTACATAAAGCCCAAAAAACACAAAGAGTCAAAAGTTTTTGAAATGTATCCTAAAAAACACGTCCCAGTCCTCATTTCAATAACTTCTGAGTAGTTTTGGCCATCTATTGTCCTACTTTTTTGCGCTGGCCGTTAATAAAAATCCCTTGGATTTGTTGGTTCATTTGCATATTTTGATAATAATGTGGATATTGCGTTGCCAAAAATTTAAATTGTCTCCAAATTCCTTTATCCTCCGAAAATGTTTGCCGGAGGGGAGAAAATAAAAAAACGAATTTTAATGGTTTTTTCTGGAGGGCAAACTGTTTGTATGTTTTCAATTTACAAGCCTAATTTCTTGTTAAGGCCGCGGCTAATAGAGTTGTAATCCTGGTTGAGCTTCTGACTCAATGCAGTGGGTGGGCGACATGACATCGGGCGCAAAATATGAAGAGAAAATCCCACTGCAGTGGAAGGAAATGTCGAAATTATATTAAAAGCAAAATATAGGATGGTGTTAATGCATTGCCCTAATGAACCGCACAATAAACACTGACAGAAATGGAAAGGCATTATAAAACAAGCAGAAAACGCTAAAAGTTGGTATCCCCCAGAGAACCCCTCTCAATGATAGGTACATTTGGTATTTGAAAGTACACGGAGATGATAGGAAACATTTGAATGATATCACAGTTCTGCAATACTACAGAGATTCAAGTTATGCTAAATAATTCAACGATGACATTCTAAAGATACTAAACATTCTTAAAATCCCAAATCTTTTAGAGATTTCAAATATTTAAAAATTTAAATGACTTTAAAAATTTCAAAGATTCCATAGATTACAGAGAGTCTAATCAATCGACCAAAAAATTGATTTGACATGATTGAAGTGATTGCAATGATTGATATGGTTGATACAATTGATATGATTGACATGATCGATATGTTCGGTATGATTGATATGATCGGTATAATTTATGTGATCGATATTATCGGTAAGATGGATATGATTGATATGATCGATATGATTGATGCGGTTCATATGATTAATATGATTTATATGATCAATATGATTTGCATGATAGCTATGATTGATGATTGATGTGAATATAAATGCTCGAGACAATTAGAAATGTTTTAAAAGATTAAAATAATAAGAATTGGTCAAAATATTTGGAAATATGAAGGGAAATGACTGAAGCCATGGAAATCAATGACATTATAGATTTTACTAAATGATTGGAACTATAGTGATTGAATGAAAGTGATTGAAAGGATTTAGCTAGTATTAACTCTAAAAATAGAATTTGCTAGAATGATAAGAACGGCCTACCCAACCATCACAATTGCAACAAGAATAGCAATTCAAATGACTACAAAGACTTATAAGAACGCACCAACTCGCAATGTAACTTGTTTTTACAGGTCCATGCAAATATAGGTATACACCAATAAATGTTCAATAACTCATCCAAACCAAACGAACCAATTGATTCCAACCCATAAAATGTATTTTTATTTGGCCTCCCTTACAGTTCCTTTCGTCCCTCTTAACTAGTGTATCATCAATAACTCATCATTTCCCCTTCCTTTCCCGTTGTCAACTTATGCTGAACAGTTTCCCATTACCATCCTTAATTGGTAACGCCGCGTCAAAAGGAAATCGAAAATACTCTCGACAAAATGTTCATGAAGTCAGGCCATCGACAGACCGTGAAGAAAATCGTCAGGAGTAAAAACTATTTTACTTCCTAGCAATTTACACGTCCTCTCTCTCTCTCTAAAAAGGTCATTCCTTCATTGCTTTCTTTTACATTAAATATCTTCAATCATACCTGCCAATATACGGCATTTTTCTTAGCGGAAATTAAAAAATAACGATTTAAGTAAAAATGAACATTACGAAAATAAACGCAAGCATTCATAGAAACGAACAAAGTGAAAAGGACGTACGTAGCCAGGCATCTAAAGGAGAAGTGGCAGGAATCTTTAATGTATTTGGCAAAATATTTTGCGGTAACGTAACTCATTACTGGCAAATGACACAAGAAATAAATGATAAGCATTTGAGAAACCAGGAATGAGAGGATGGCATGAAAATGACAGAGCACCGGAAAGGAAAACAGACAAACAAAGGGAAATATAAAAATTGCGGAAGAAGACTTTAATTTAAACGGTAATGAGGGTGTTTGTGGGTGGGACTGCAGCGAATGACTTGATGATTTTGAGATAAAGGAGGAAATGTAAAAGAGAAAAAGTAAAGTAAATTTAAATTCTTAAATATTTTATGTTATTAAACAAAAAGTTCGAATTTGAGAAAACATCAAAATAGGGAGTATTGCCTTAAAGAAATAAATGTCTCTATAATCAGTGGAAGTTTGTTTGGTTTACTTCTTAACAGAAATAATATCATTTGAATTAGAAACGGGGTGAGCGATTATCAGTTACCTGTCCGATACTCAACTAAAATCAGCAGGAATCTATCATAAGAGAAAAGCAATCTCGAAGATTCGTAGCTTTTCAGTTTTTCCAAAATTGTAGCGACGGTATTTCCACATCCAATAATGCAACAAAATAAAGGGTGTCCCAACAAGAAGGCAAGATTTAAATGACTGATGCAGCAATTGAATTTTTTCTCTGGCTGTATGACATGTGGCGCCGCCTTGTTGAAACCACATGCCCTCCACATTCATTTCTTCAATTCTAGGCACGAAAAAACTGGTTATCATTTCACGATACCGAACACCATTGACTGTTTGCGCTCGACATGCCTCATTTTCATAAAAAAAAAAAAATGTTGGGACACCCTTTTTATCTCTAACAATCCAAAGCTCTTCCAAACCCAGTTTTCTTTTTAAGCCTGCGCTTAATTGCCACCTTAATGTGCATACGTTCTGTCAAACTTTCTCAATCCATATCAAATATGTTTAGGGATTTATGCAATGGATAAAAATATCAAACAAAGAATTTGTTTTAAATTTTGTATTGCAAATAGAATTTCGCTTAACGAATTGCTGAAAATATTACAGAATGTTTACGGTGAATTGACTTTTTCAATAGTACCTGCATATGAGTGGTGCATTGAAAAGCGATCGAAATATGGCCGAAGATTTGCTGCACTCTGATCGCTTATGAACTTCTTCAGTATTCGAAGTTAATATTCATAAAGTGAAGAAAATGATGTCTCAAAATCATCATTTAAATTCGAGGAAGATAGCAGCTAAACTGAGCTTCTCACGAATTAATTCTTTCTACTCGGTCAGATTTGGAGATCGCTCACTAACGTCTTCAACTGAAATTAATATTGATAAAGTGAATGAAATGGTGTGTGAAACTCATTTCAGTTCGAGAGAGAGATAGCCGCTGAACTTATTCTCCATATTTGTGAAAAGAAAATTCTTGCAAATTCATCGAAAAATACCATATTTGTGAAAAGAAAATTCTTGGATTTTACACCTGGATAACAAACGAACAAATACCATCGAACAATCACGGTATTCACTTGATACAGCTGGAAACCGACCACAATTATGTTGAGTATTTTCCTTGGTTATCGCTATGTTGTGCACCCAGAATTCTTGCCGGGAGATCGGGCGATAAATAAGGAATATTATCTGGACGTTATGTAGCGTTTGAGTGAGCAAATCCGTCGAGAAAAGCCAGACATGTGATAAGCATACTCATGCATTTTGCAGCACTATAACATACCATCTCGCAAAGCCGCCAAACCCAAAAAAAAAATATTACTATCGGCTCCAGTTTCTTTTCTTTCTTTCTTTTCTTTTTTTCTTAAAAAAATTTGAAATGATCACTTCGAGGCACGTTTTTAGTCTACAGAAGACATAAAAAAGAATTCGCGGCAAGACCTAATGTCTTCTTCCGCAAAATGCGTTTGAAAAAGGTTTGACGATTAAATTATTACTTAAGTGTTTCATTTCGGAACAGCTAAAAGTGATTCGGAAAAAATAAATGGGTAACACATATTTTGCGTTTTAATGAACAATTCCAAGTGTTTTTTTTATAGATTCTGAAACTGCTGATATAGATCATTACGAAAACTAAATCTGACATCACGAGATGAGGTAACTTAAAAAACTAAGTAACAGTTTTTTTCTAATTAAAGTTTTCTAGTTAAAGTTGCCCAGTCATCATATCAAGTGCGACCTGTTCAATTTATCAACTAAGTATTTATTACATGTTTAGTATTAGCTTTATTCTTTCCTGTAAGATCAACATTCATCTGACAGCTTGTGATTGCACCCCATTTACTCCAACGTGTACGCCTACTCAATTTCCTGCTTAAAAGGATAAGCGATAAAGGACTTTGAAATCACTCTTATTAATGTTAATAAAAACTTTTGCATTCTTCGTTCCGCCAAATTTATTTGCATCATTTTATATATGATTAAATTTTTACTGAAATTGAAAAAAGTTCTGTTTACTTCCTTCCGGTTTTCTTTTCTATTTTTGTTAAGGCTTCAATTGATGTCTTGAAATGTAATGAGAACTCATAAAATTAATAGAATATTGTTTTTTTTTTTTTGTTTTTTTTTTTTTTTGTTGGATTCTTTCTTCTCTATTGTATTCTTTCTTCTCGTTTTTTTTTTCGTTGGCATGCAAAACGGCGCAAAGTTGTCAAGTAATTGATGAAATGACATTAACTGAAAAGTTTTTAAATAAAGTCGAACGAATAAATTCGCAGTCAGCATTTTTACCATTTCCCGCGTCATTGGTGAACCATTTAGCATTTCATTCTTGAAGGGGGTTTTCAATGAACGTTTTTTTTTTTCTTCTACTAAACATGGCGCATAAAGGACTTCGGTTTTCTGAGAAAGAGATAAAGGAGGGACCAAGAAGAAAGAACATAATTGTCAAATGTCAAACGTATTTGGAAATTTGTGTGGTCGTGCGCTTAGCTCCTACACTTGACGTTCTTTGCAAATAATAACGACTTTTTTCCCAGGAATTATGCTCTTATGGATATGACGCTAGCTATAGCATTCTGCATACAAAAAGCTTGTGGCAGTCGCTGTCATCCAATTCAAATTTATTAGAAACACATTTTAAATTTGTTTCTGCCGAAAATCGGCTATGACTTTTCTCTAGGCATTTTCAATGCCAGTGATTGCGATACGAAATTGAAATTCCATTCGGTATTCCATTGAATGACAATTCCATAATCGCAGTGAGCCGAAAGAAAGAGAAGTGAAAAATCTAAACCCAAGTATGTCATTTTCACGCATTGTTCTCCCTCTTGTTCGCAGAATAATTTAAAAAAGTGTATGAGGAAAAAAAAACGCGCCAGCTACCAGGGCAGCCACCAACAACAGCAGGCAGCAGGAAAGACAACAAGCTCAACATTCCTTTCGCCATGAAAACCATTTGCCAGATATTAACGAGGTTTGCGAGAATGTCAAAGTAAATGAATTTCAATTGTCGCAAAAAGCACAATTTTATGTATATTTTGTGGTAATAAAATGGTTCAAGAGGTGGTTCTGATTTACTCTATCTCTCTGTTTCTCTGTGTGGCATGATATTTATGTCCTTGGAATCAGTTGTCGTGCCACAGAACTAAATGTGCTTTGTCAGTGACAAGAATCAACATCCGATGAATTGATACGAATGAATATTAATATGCTGTAATGTTTCACGATAACCTCTGGTGCCATTACCACTCAATTGTTGGCGGTTGATGTCATGATACGCAAGAGCCGCACCGGAAGAAATTTGTTTCATCATTGCAAACAAAAGTCTAAGGTGAGTGAGTGAGCAGAGTAAGCAGAACGTAGAGGAGGGCAAAGAAACTAGTTTTATAGAAAATATACCAATGGACATGACAGTACGATCTTAGAGGCGGTTAACGCAACAAAAATAGATAACAATACAATGGGGAAAAAATGCTATAACAAAAATTTTAAAAACTAGGAGGTGAGGCCACCAGAGGACCTCACACTCCGTTCCATTTTTTAGAGATTTAGAAATTTTTCTGACTTTTTTCTGAGATTTTGAAATAGAATAATGTAAGCGATTGATTTAAAAGTACACAAAAATACCCAATTTAAAAAAAATGAGAGATACATACGAGGAAGTACAAATAGTGAAAGCCGACATAAGGCGAGGTGGAATATGATATACAAGCTCAATGATTTCATTGTGATATGGTGGTACAAAAACGGTAACTCCAGAGTAAAACGAGTAGACTTTCTCAGGTATTGAATAAAACGTACCACTATAGATGAATTAAAAACATGAATTGCTTGCATAAACCGATTTCGTATATTTCATGTCCAACTTCTGGGCTTTTGAAAGGGTTGTTTGAATCGGTATTCCAAAACCTAAGTGTAAAGAGCAAACCGGCTTCTGGTTGACTAAAATGCACTGATCGTATATATGACCAATGCTTTTAGGTGGCTTACATAATGGTTGGGTTTCAATTATTTTGAGGGGAAGAAATTTGGACAATTGCGGTGAAAAACGGTTTCAAACGTTTTTTTTTCTTGTTTCCGTAGTCACCAGCGCTTCTTTATATGTACATACATCTTTCATTCAAAAAAGGATATCTAACCCGGTATACACAGAATAATAATTTTTATTCAACACCAGGAGATAGTCACTTTGCATATTTTATACCGAAACCATCGAATTTAGTCCTAAGTCGCCTCATGAAACGTTTTAGCTAGTATACGATATACCTTACTTAAAGCCATTTCTCTTCAATATCCCGGATATACATATATCATTTTTCCCCAAAATTCTCTCGAGTAAAAATCCTCACAGTCGCTCGATTGTAATTTATTTTCTACCATTCTATAAACAGATGCCACAACAGCTATGTTTAAGTCCAAAAAGACTACAATTTTTAATAATATTTAGATATAAATAGTTGTAGCATTTGACCTAAATTCGCTATTTCCTAAATTGTACATCATGTAGTAAAATGTTAAATCCGGCTAACTTTAGAATTCAAAGATTTATTTTTACCACACCACATCAAGACATTGACCTCTTCGCTCACTTTCCACAGGATGCCCCCAAAACAAAACTGATGCGCCAACTTTCGTTGAAATCGGTTCATGATTAAGGTCAGAAATTTTTATTTACAAGAACATATAGGCAGACAGGCGGACAGACAGACGGATGAATGCACAAAATCGACTCGAAAACTGATTCTCAGTCGATTGCTGATTAGCGTTGCTACATTAAGGAAGTCAAGCAACTATTTTCATATTCATATAATTCATATAATATATTTATATTATTATATATTATATATAATTATATTATTCATATAATATTTACTTATTTGAAGCTTTGGGGCGAAATCCACAAAGCAAATCTTTCAAAACGTTAACCGAGGTTAACCCTTTTGCACAAATGTTTGATAGCAGAGCATTTTAAAGCTGTTTAAGATCTTTATACATTTAAGAACAAATTAAGAAAAACTAGAGGTCCTAGGGGAACAAACAATATAGAGTGGATAGTTTTTGTGACCCAGAGTCCGAATACTGTTCATACACTTTTTCAGGACTTGATCTTTTTAAGAAATTTGTGGTTGTATCTGTGAAAAAGCCCCTCTTGGTATATATAAAGAAGAGTATAGCATCTAGAGCGAAATGTTATTTAACTGAACCGGGGAATGGTGCTCTATTACGGAGTATCAGAAAAAAAAACATTTATAAATGAGCTATAATATTCCAATATACCCATCCAGTGAATTGTTCCACAAACCGATACTTGTGCTAACATTTTGCTCAAAGAGCTGTAGAGATAAAAGATCACCAAAAAATTTTAGAAAACCGCTTGATACAGAAATTAATTTCATGCTAATCAAACAAGGCGGGTTTTCCATAAGAGATAAACTCTACAAACGTAATGGTTTATTATACTCGCACTTCTTGCCTAAAACAATTTTGTTTGATTTGTGATTATCGATTTTCTTTAACATCGCTTCTTGATTTATACACTTAACTTCGCATTAATTAGCCATACTGATCTTTAATTAAAAACCAAAGGCGTGAGAGAAATATTTCTTGCTACTAATGTATCAATTAAATATAGCATTCCAATAGCACTTTGAAATCGAATGTGGCATTAAAATATGCAAGACAACAGGCAGCTTTATAACTTTTATAAAAAAAATTGGAGTACTTTCCAACATTTCATCCATTTTCCTGTAAATGCATTTTATATACGAGTATATTTTATTATTCTCGTTCAATACAAGGAGAAATTTATTATTAATTAATTCTAAGCCAATTGATTCAACAGATGTACACTGCAGAGACTGTTTTTAAAATGGTCCAGCTCAGGACAACTGATGCCTGGAGCGGAGGTATTTGAATAACCACTATAAAACAAGGCAGTATTTATTTGTTGATGGCCACTTTTTCCCCTCTATACAAATCCTAGTACACAAATCGAATATACTTATATAGTCCAATTAATACAAAATGCAAAAAATCGATACTTACGTAAATACGTTAATAGTTTAGTTTTGAAAAATTACCTGCAACAAAAAAAAAAAAAAATAAATCGAGATTAGTGAAAAATTTCGAAACTCAAAGTTATCTATAAGAGGCTGCCTATCAACACCTAAAACAATACAATTTTCAACAATTCCAACTATACTTCTCGTTATTGTATAGGAGAAGACAAAAAATGTTAGAAAATAATAAGTATTGTATCTTTTCAAGACACTTTTTCTCAACATTTTTTTGGAAAAACCTAACAAACAAACTAATATGACTTTAAAATATTATATGTATATTCAATGAAATTTGTAGTTGGGCAATTTTTGAAAAATGCATCCATAATTACACCCTTTGAATCTCGTTCTTAGAAATTTTCGTAAGCGCGTGTATTTTAATATAATTTTAATTTAAGTGACGACATTTAAAAATAACCGTGAATGTACAAGATGGTGCACCAATTGCAATACAATAAGAAATTGAAATAAATTTTTTGAATTAATGTATTCTATATATTCACTTACTTATTTATTTATTTTTTTATTATTATTATATACTTATTTATTTATTTTTGTTTTTTTTTTTTTTTTTTTTTTTTTTTTTGTATAAAAAACTCAATTTTAATTCATATAACTAATTGGTTTTGAAAATGATAGAACGTAAATGACTCACTCACGCATATCCGACACCTAATCAGAAAATTATTCATAGCGGGATCGCCTCAGTTACTGTTTTAATGGAGTATTTTTATTTAGTCAGATTCCGAGGTTTCGTTTTGTACACCTCGTGCTTGACATAACCCCATAAAAAAGGTCTGGTGCAGTCAAGTTAGGTGACCTTGATGGCCAGCAGAATGCGAAGATTCTGAATATTAATTTGTTTGGGAATTTTCGTTAAAGCTCCTTCAACATCTTTCAATAACAGCCCACATTAACAAGTGGCAGATGCACGGAACACCGTATAATAGCGATATTAACATTGGGGTCTAGAAATGAGATTACAAGTGCAAGATCGATACAGACGAATTATTGTCAATGTATTCAAATGGTCCGGGCAAACAAACCTTCAACGACTACAGAAAATACAAAATGCTAAAGAAAATACAAGGTGGCTAAAGAATGTTTCTACCAAGATGTCATTTAAGGATATTCAAAGAGTGTTTCTTCCCAGAACTACAGCGGAAGTGATTCACTTTGAACTCGTTAGGGGTTTCAACGAAATGGTCTGACTTGCCACCCAGTCAGCCTTAAGATAATTGAATCGCAAGGAAAACTCTCCAGTAAACTGATTTCACCTAACTCTACATTCCTATAGCCGCCAAGGCCACCCACGCCTAATTTGTTCTTCTGAGGAGATATTGAAAAAGGCACAATTGCTACGAACTTAGACGGTTTAAAGCAATTCGGGTGATAATTTAGACAATTTCCACTACAATCCTACAAACAGTAATTCATAACGATATCTCACATGTTCCGTCGAGCATGGATGGATGTCCTTTAAATTCAGATCTTTTTAAAAGCCACAAAAACCCTAATGAAAATCTGTTATTCTTCAAATAAGTAAGAACATTAAAAGTTATTTGTATGAATTAAAGTTATAAATTAAAGTTAATTGAGTTTCCTAATGTAGCAACGTTCACTAGGCATCCCGTATTTGCAGCACAACCAGCAACCTGGTTTTATGTAATGAAGCCACCAAACATTTACCCAAAATTTGGCCTCGTTCACCAAAATTAAGTGTTTCATTAAACACTTTAAAAATACCAAAAACGCTGTGCTAATTTCTTCTTTTTTTGGCGCAATACATCTCATTTGTTGCAGCAGCATCAGCACCGCAGCGCACTACTTCATGTGACACTATTTTTGTTGCTGCTGTATGTTGCTGTTGCTGACATATTTCGTGTTGTTTAATTCACTCCTCATTGAATTTTTATTTTGTCGCTTTTGTTCACTGACAAAATGAAATATAATTTTCATTTTTATTACGATTTTGTTTCGGTAAATGCCATCTTTTTGTGAATATGTTTGTACATCGTGGCGAGTTGCATCGTACTTAATAAAGGGTGTTGCATTCAGTTTTTGAAGAATGGGTTTCTATAGCGGCTATGAGAGTTGTTGTATTTCTGATCAGGGAAGTATAAACTACTACCATCTTATAAATATAAAATTACAAAACTGTTCCCAGCCAGTACAGATGGTGCAGGTAGTTCGAAAAAAAAAACAATATTTCGGTAAAAAGTGGCAACCTTATAAAACATGTTTAAAGTTTCAACGAGCCACGTTGTTTAGTATTTTTATTTGAGCCTTCAAAAGTAAGCGATCTCACTGAATTTGTAAACATGGAAAAAATTATTCACCACTATGTAATTCAATATTTCCATTTGAAAGTTCTCAGTCAAACCAAAATTAAAACTGAGCTAGATTCTACTTTAGGGAAGTCTGCTCCTTCGTTTATGACCGCAAAATATTGGGTAGCAGAGTTTAAACTAGGTCGTACGAGCTGCCAAGACAAACACCATAGTGGTCGACCAATTAAGGTGTCCACCCCAGACACGGTTAAGAAAATCCACAAAATAGTATTGGATGATCATCGGCTGAAGCTAGCGTGAGCTAGCTGAAATGATAGACCAGGCATTGTAAAAAGTGACGTACATCGTATATTGGCCGAGGATTTTAAGATGAGAAAGCTTTGCGCAAGATAGGTGCCGCATTGGCTTTCAAGGAGACGTGAAGATTTTTCAGCAGAGTGTTTGACGATGTTTCGCCGCTATAAAGCCGAATTTTTGCGTCGATTTATAAGCATAGATAAGACGTGGGTCCACCACTTCACACCTGAGACAAAGGAACAATCAAAGCAGTGGAAAGGAATGGAAGAATCGTGTCCAAAGAAGGCGAACTCGGTTCCATTTGTAGGCAAAGTCATGACGTCTGTCTTTTAGGATGCGCATGGGATTATTTTTATTGATTATCTTTACCAGTCATCAATCATCAGCGGCGAATATTACGTTAATTTTTTGCAGGGCTTAGTTGATGAAATTATAGAAAAAAGCCAGATTTGACGAAAATGAAAGTGTTGTTTCATCAACACAATGCTCCAGTTCACACATCCTCTATTGCGATGGCCAAAATTAATAAATTAAAGTTGGAATTGCTTCATCATTTGTATGGAAGATACCAAAAAGAATTTAAGGGAGGAATTTAAGGAAGGAATTTAAGGAATGAATTTCGAATTTAAACAAGAATTACACTTCAAAACAGTTGTCAAAATCCACATCACGTGTTACGAGTTACAAGGATAATATTGAATTTCCAAAAACCGACCAAACTTGCATGAGAGGTGCCAGATGGGGTAGCCAAATGTGGTCAATTTACAATCCCCGGCAACGATCTGGTAATTTGTAAGGCCGTCTTAAGTATTAAAAAGTTCTACAAAGATTAAGGGCAGTTATCATATCTTCCAGCCATCATGTCTTCTTCATCAAATACATTTGACCAAAACGCAGTTGATACTTTAGACATCTCCCTCTCGGGTATTATATTTTTGAAATCGCCTTCTGGCGAAGATAGATTCTTCGCACTACAGGAGAATTTTCATGCAAGAACCTTTAGATTACGGTACGGTTAGAGTACGGTTGATTATAGAATCCATATGTTTATTTATCTCTTTATTTATACATTTATCATATATAAATATATATGCATATAGTATGTAATCACAATACCATATATATACTATGAACAAATGTGCGTTTTGTGTCAGTCAATGTATGCAATTCATTATTTTGCAGTTGCTGCTGTAATTCTTTCTGTTCTGACGTTGTTTTGTATTCCAAAATATTTATTATTTACCGTTAAATTTCATTCATATAAATATATAAATGCATATTTATTTGTGTATTTTCTCTGCCATAGTACTTTTTTCTCTGCTGATTGCTGACTTTAATAGCCATTGGCATACTTTCATCGCTCGGCCTAACGGCTAGTGACCATAGGAATGTCCTTTTTACTGTCCCTTTTTTCGGATTAATGTATGTGTATGAATGCGCATTTATTTATGGATGTTAATAGCTGTGGGCTATACGCATAAATACACACAAGTGTTTGCAGGTTTTTGGTTAAGGGTTAAGTCAATATTTTTGTTTTCATTTCGGTGACCAATCGATTTATTTAAAAAGTTTTATTTACATCATTATACACATGACTGTGGCTTTCATTAGTGGTGTTTCATTATGTCTTACAATGGAAATAGAGTAATTAAATCAACACGGTGGCAATTAGAAAGAGACAAAATAGCATACGTCCAAAATGCAAGAAAGCTAAAAAGCCCATTAGAAAATTGGTTTTTCAAATCTAACTATTGAACGGATCAATCAAATTTTCTTTAAACAAACCAAATGCTATTTCAAACCTAATGCTAATTATCCTTAAATTTAAATAAACTTTTTTACTGATCTACTAAAAAGCCACAAACACCAATGAAAATGGTCTCTACATAAGGCACAGTAAAAATAACTGCATTATTTGCCCAAAAGATGGCTCTAGTAATTGCTTCAGCATATTGCGAGTTGCACAGGGTTACCCATTCACACGTTTCAAAACTACATGTCTGGTAAGTCTGTCAGCTGTTAAATATCTGTCATCTGAACTGTTGTTTATTTGAGAAAGTTTAGTTTACCGTTTACGAATATGACGAATATGAATATGACTGGACTTCGGACCGATCGATTTGAGCGTAATCCAGAAGCGTAATTTCACGTTTTGACGATATCAATTGATCACAAAGATCATGCGATTTGTCGCCATTAAACTTTTTTTGTGGACCTACGTCGAAAACTGCAGATAATTCCCAAACGTTGCAGCGTTTGAAAACCGATATTCGTCAAATTATCGCCGAGATATCACCCAAAATGTGCGAAGAAGTGGTCGAAAACTACCTCAAAAGTATCCACTACCGCAACCAATCCAGGGGAGGTAATTTAAATGACATTGTATTTTATACATAATGACAATGTCCAGGCATTACAATAAAATAAAAGTTTCGTCGAAATCATAGCTTTATGTGTGTTTTATTTAACTTTACTTTTGAAATCGGAAAATCGATAATACGATATAAGTGCGATGGAGTTAGAAAGATATGATTTCGTACCCAAATTCCTACACAGATAGTTTTGTGATTGCTTCACTCAGTATTGTTTTGGGCACTCTTAAAAAATGGACACCAGCAAACGTTTTACAGTTTTCCTTTAATAAAAGCAAAAACGCAAGCGGGGCGCCTAAAAATATGAAATATTGTTTATTATCCTGAGACTGTATCAAACAAACGGGCTCAAATTTGGTTTCGGTAGTTTTGATATCAAAGACCAAATATCTGAATGGACAATTGTCGAAAATGTCGATAGAATAATGGAAATCGTCAAGTTTAACGGTTATGAAAGCACTATTTTTATTACCTAGGAACTGACTGTTGGACAGAAAATATTTTAGAACCGTTCGAATAAGTCTAGATGAAAAAAGAAACGCTCGATTTGCGGATGCAAAAATAAAACCGACTCATTTCTAAAGCGGATGGTGACTATTGTTGATGGATTACAAGATTGCGCCAGCCGGCGCTCATTGACTTTGAGAAAGGTTTTGCTGTGTGTTTGGTGGGATTGATAGTGAATCGTGCGCTATGAGTTGTTCACTTAATTCCGACATGTACTGTTAACAATTGGACGGCCTGAAATAAGCAGTCGCCCAAAGATACTAGTTTTGGCCAATAGGTGGAGAATTGTTGGTCCATCAGGACAGATCTCACATATTTATAGGGATTTGCCAGAATCTCCGAGAGCTTGGTTGGAAGGTTCTTACGCATTCACCTCATAAATAATGCAATTAATATTATAAACAAAATAATGAATTTATTTTCACTTCATTTCGTATATGATAAATTAGCACATGAATTTCCCCTTTCCTTGATCTCGAAAGCTTCATTCTGAAGCATAGCAATTTAGACACAAGACGGATTGTGAAAGCTGTCATATACTCATAAGTGAAAAAAGTCTCAAATTGGAATGGAAAAATGCATTCGAACTATACCTATATATTGCGGGAAGGCAACCTCCATTTGGCAAAGAAAAAAGTTGTGCTTCATTAGGACAATGTACATGTTCTCTGTACGGATCTAATGATGCTGTTATCAGGCAGCTTCTAAACGATTTCATTCGAAGGACCTCAAAACTTTGTGAATTGTTGAATTAAATTGATATGGTCGAAGGGAGATAATATTGAAAAATAGCAATTCACCAAATACAATTCGGCGGTAAACGAGGAATCTTAAATATCACAGCAATGGCCTAATTATATTGCAAACATATATCAACCAAAATTAAATAAATAAACACTGATGTGCATTTCGGCCGAAATCAAGTTCGTACACTATACAAATATTTACAGTGCGAAACATCATCTTTGGTGAAAATAAAGACATCAAACATATTAAGTATGTACAAATATACATATGTATACATATTATTTTTGCCATTGCTATTGTTTTTAAAAGCGAAACGTGCTATAAACAATTACGTTTTTCAGCTGTAAACTTAAATAGAAACTGTAAATATGTCTTGTAATTGAAACAAAAATTAGCTCTCAAATTGTCGTTTAGTAATAGCCAATATCTGGGAAGAGGCAGGATTATGCTGTACCGCATAGTCTAAACAACAAACAGGGAGGAGGACAGATGTAGCAGCAGATGTACATATGCTATAGGTTAAACATGGAAAACAATTAAAGTTCTTTACTTTCTGCCATTACCCAAACGATTTCTATGATGATGACGATGATAACAGCCAAAGGCGAAGTGAAGTAAGAAGTAAACAGAAAACGTGGGTAGAGAGTGAACAGGAACAAAGAAAAAAAAAACAATTTCAACAGCTACACGTGCCAGTATTCCAAATTTACACTATAAAAATTTGTGGAATCACAAAATGTAACATTGTTGCAAATATACCAACGAAGTATGCGAACGTGCGGCGTGTTAGCCATCAAGTGTAGGTCGATGCGTCGCAAGCGTGTGTAAACGTGATTGTGGGCATAAATGTATGAGTATGTTAGATGTTGTTGCGTTGCAAAAGCAGATAAAAATAACAGCCACTAAAATGGCACACCAGCCAGCTATCATTGTCGCCGTTGTGCAACAAACAGCTCAGCATGCAACAAAGAAAACAACCCAAACGATTCATTGCGACAGCACACAAAGTACAACATTGTATACCAATAGTTTAACGGGTGTTGTTGAACTATAAAATTTCAACCACTGAGATTTTCTCAAACGTTCATTCAACTCACCCCCTCTATCCTTCCTCAATTCATCCCCCCCAACGCAACCCTTGATGTATTATGGTCCTTTCACAACGCACAGTGGTCCAGCCAAAGGGCATTTCTGACATTTTGAAAATAGTCGTATGGAAATTTTTATACACAAGGTGCTATTCGAGGAGGTTGATCTCTGCGTGGACAATTTAAGGTAGAAGAAGAAATCTGGAGATATCAACCCATTACTGGTTAGAGATATCAACCAATCCAAAGATTTAAAATTTGCATCAACATTTTTAATTTTGCTTGTGTTTACATAGATAATTCCACGAAAATCCCATAACATTTGACTCTCAAGAATCAAAAATAAGAAGCCCCTATTTAAAGTTGCAGGAAAATGTATTGTTGAATTGCGTTGTGATCGAACGAGCACCGTTTGAAACAAAAGTCTGTTTTGCTTGTACAATCACACAGAATTTCATCTGAGGCATTGAAACAATTAAATTTTTAATGCGTGCGATACATTAGAGCTGTAGGCCCTCCTTTGCCACAACCGTTTCGAATTCGGGTTACAAATTGTACATACGAAAGACATCTGCAAAATTGTTGACACTTTTGCGAATTCGAAATAGTTTTTAAGATTGTTCAAGGGCAGTCCGACCTTGTTTCTCTTTATTTCGTAGCAGAGGACACAATATTGACATATCACTGTACATCAGTAACAAAGCTGCTGTTGAAGCGGTAGTTTTGCTCGGACAATTTTGCGATAAATGCGATCGATAAATGGATCAGCAGTACATGGAATAAAGGCATTACATTGTTGTATTCACGCATCTTATTTTGAGTTGATTGTTTACAACAGTTGATAAGACAAGGAGTATCGCATAATGAAGTAATACAATGACACGGTGCCACATGGCTCTATCGTCAGAGATTTAACAACTTCAAGTTGCCCCTTCTGTCATCGTTCTTCTAGCGTTTTTTTCTAGAGAAAAGAAGCAGAAGAAGCAACTGATGGAAAATGTAGCAGAGACGAAGAAAGATACATTGATTGAGGAGAAGACCGACAATTGTACCAACGGTTAAATAGTAAAGTTTAGGGATCAGAGCTTCCCTTCTGCAAGGGCAATAATGAGGACTTTGCCACAGTGACGCAGAGCTATACCGCGCTCTTAGGGAAAGAACAATTCAATAAGTTGCTAGCTCTGGATGGCAGCGCAGGTTAACAAATCGCGCGTTTATCGACGATAGCATACGTTGTTCAAAACCGAACCAAAATTGGCTGAACGTTACAGCATCAGGTCTTAAAGTTCCAGTTGATAAAAGCCAGCTTGCAAAGCTGTGTGAAAATAGTTGGTGATGATCGGAACCTAAAGGCTGTATTCATAAATAATTATTGCCAAATATTTACACCATAATATATACCAACTACCTCGGTATCAATATTTCCAGATTACTTATAAGGTTTTGCTCTACCCCATCTGATTGGACGTTGTCTGTGTAGCTTTAAAGCTCGCAA
This sequence comes from Philornis downsi, assembly GCA_019455685.1. Lineage (NCBI taxonomy): Eukaryota > Metazoa > Arthropoda > Insecta > Diptera > Muscidae > Philornis > Philornis downsi. The sequence goes on from JAHXMU010000079.1 coordinate 1,750,916, forward strand.
TTGACCAGATATTCACACTATGGAAAATCCTGCAGAAGATCTAAAAAGAGCAGATGGATCCTTTTCACATTCCGATCCGGTCAAAACTGTGTTATATAAACCACAATCAAGTTTGATATTCCTGTAAAGCTTAAACATATTTATAGGAAGATACCGACTTATATGAAGCCTTCAGAAAATATATTCCGGGAACTTAGTGAGTCATTTTACACCGAACAAGGTCATTGACCAGTTACTGCAATCTTCTCAAGCATTGAGAGGAGGTTAGCAAAATAGCAATTGCGGTAAACGAGAAGAAGGCCCACTTATTCGCTTCTATGAATGGCAACAACAGCTTTAACTTCGAATCTATCGCCAGTAAAATTAGAGAAGTCAGCCAGCAAATTATAGGAAGACAAATTTTATTTCGAAAAGAAGGAAGAATATGTGTAAGGACAGAACATATCTCGACAACAAGAAATGAGATCAATTTTGCACCCATTTGTTATGCAGAACAAGTGTATAAGTACATAACAAACAATTACAGCTGCAGAAGATTTCAGCTGGTTATAAGAAACACGGAAAGATATTTATAACAGCCCTCAATGTCTTCTCTAATATCATCAACAGTACCACTGTTCAGGCTTCAGCTGAACCAGGGGCTACATAAACAAACCTCTACACAGCGAATTGAAACAAACTTTGGAGGTATAAACCGGTGTCATTCGAGTCAGTGGATGGACGATAACAAAATTACTGAAATCCCTGGTGTTGTATTAACACAAACGAAAACTGTTCACGACTGTATATTCTCGAAAGGAAAGCACTGCAGAAACGTAGTAGGGGCCCACCCTTAAAAAGCAACATCAACGAATTTTTAAATGGAAAATATTCAGTTAATTTTTGGAAAATAAAAATTATCACTTCATTTCGCTTTGCTGTTTCAGCATCCTATTTGTATCTTAATGAGATATGATATGAGAAGAAGAAAGGATACAACTACGAGATGTTGAGATTTTCTTAACAAATTTTGTCTCATTAATTAAAATTTGTGTTAAATCTGAGTCTAGTGCAGAGTAAGCGTATTGACACAAATTGATGGCTTAGATTAATACACGTAGTTGTGTAACAATCTGATATAAAGACATAAAATGTTCCTTTGTGTGCCAATAGATTTATTCGTCGCCGTCCAAAGAATAGATGGGTTGGTCGCAGATAGGTAAAATTTGATATGCGACCTCGCGTGCCAAAGGATTAACACCGATTTTCCCCCCAATATGTTGTATATGTACTAATAACAATGAAATTTCAAATGGAATTACGACCTTTTCCCATCCATGTTAGAGAAATATCTAAATGGAGTTTAGGAGTTTGCAAATTAAATCGAGAATTTTTCAAAAGAATTAAATAGACTCTTGATTCTGTATACTTCTGTAAGAAATATTCAAGCTCTTAATACATTTTTGTGCACTACATTTTGTCCCACATAACAAAAACATAAATAAATTTAGGAAAATGGTGGAAAAACAATTGCATTTAGGTATGTAAGCACGCATACCCTGCATTCTCAAAAAAAGTTTGGAGAAAATCTTCAGAAACTTTTTTCCCCGCCTTATCGAATTTTGTCAAATAATATTTGTTCGAACAATCACAAATTCTATTTTCTAAATAACAAAAATGAAGTCTAACTATTGTGCTGAAAAATAAGTTTTTGCGAATTATTTTTGTACTGACATCGAAACCCGTTTTTATCTTCAACAATTTTCATCACCACATATGTGACCCTCTGGCGGGGTCAAAGCAAATTAAAACCAAAAACAAATGTCTGGTTTCAAGTAGCTAATTTACGAATTTAATAACAAACATAATTGTAAATAATATTAACGTCTTCATTTACGATTTGATTTGTGTTCATGAAACGTCACTTCTCTGATGGCTGCTACAAAACAACAGTTAATGTGCAGCATGCCTATAACTAGCCAATATTACGGGCTATACGGCGGCAGCATTAATTGAAAAGCCTATCAAATTACAAACTCACAAACGTGAGGAGTGGTCGGATCACCGCATTGATATCCTACAGCTAGCCAACATTACACACTTTAGAGCAACAGCACTAAATCAATAGGAAGTCAAATTAGGAACACAGAAATATTGTGTGTAGTCTGATCACAGCATTGATATCCAGCATACTAAATATTTGGCCGGCGCTTTGCTGCTTAGTTGTTGATACACATTTGAGACCGGGCACCGCTACCCCTTACAAATATTAGCATATACATACGATAACTAGGAAATAAGTAATGATATTTTTACTAATTAAGCCAAGAATAAGAGGTCATACGAATTTTTTCCACCATCAATATTTTTGTTTAATATAGAAAAGTTTTTCTCTAACAGGAGGCAGTTAAAATAAACAGTTACGAAATCGTAAAATCCAATCCTCCGTTTACAACTGTAAAATGTTGGGCAACTATAATTTCCGTACTGGCCAACCAATTGACGTGTACATGCCGGACGGACATGGTTAAGAAAATCCACAAAATGGTATTGGATGATCATGGGGTGAAGATGCGTGAGCTAGCTGAAATGACAGGCATTTCAAAAAATGCTATACATCGTATATTGACCTAAGATTTGAATATGAGAAAGCGGTATGCAAGATGGGTGCCGCGCTTACTTCCAATAGAGCAGCGTCCAGAACATGTTTCAGTAGAGTGTTTGGTAATGTTTCAACGCAACTGCAATAAATCCGAATTTTCGCATCGAATTGTAATCATGGATGAGACATGAATCCACCACTTGACACCTGAGACAAAGGGAAAGTCAAAGCGGTGGACAGGAGAATTCGTATCCAAAGAAGGCGAAGATGGTTCCATCCGGAGGCAAGGTCATTGGGAGACAAGGTCGTCTATTGTTATTTATTGATTACCTGAGAAAGCGAAAACAAAGCTAATTTATTGCAGCGTTTGGGTGATGAATGAGATGATTATGAAAGAGGCCGTATTTGGCGAAAAAGAAAGTATTGTTTCATCAAGACAATGCTCCAGTTCACACATTCACTATTGCGATGACCAAAATTAATGAATTAAAGTTCAAATTACTTCATCACGCACCTAGTTCGTTTTACTCCCAATTTGGAAAAAAGGCTCGGTGATTAAAGATTTGCCAACAATTAAGAGGTGTAGTCTGCGGTTGATGGCTACGAGTATTTTAAGGAGTTTGACAGTTCTTACTAAAACAGGCTATAGATATCGCTGGGAAAAGTGCATCGAGCTAAAAGGAAATTATGTTGAAAAATAAAGAAAAATTTCCCCATTTTTTTTAAGTGGCTTCTTTGTTAGTCGCTCTCGTATATAACAGTTTGTAATTGAGCGTATTTCTGGAAACGTACACTGTTCCGTACTTTGGGCCATGTATTTCTCCGCTTCATAGTGAAATCGACCACCTGAGCTTCACGGCAAACGATTTAGAGCGCTTAATTTTTTCAAGTTTCCATAGAATAACAATTATTACAACCACCTTTACTATAAGTTTTCACCTTTGTGAATAACCAACGATATTGTATTTGCAATATTAGTATAGTGAAAACGGTTTCTTTTTTTATGGACGACACAAATTGTGTATAAATTATGGTTAAGCAATTAAAGAGAAAATGTACCACTTTTTCCAATCTCAAACTACACCGTTCTCCAATTTTTTTTTTTTTTGTTTTTGTTTAAAACAATTATTTTCCCTTCATGTATGCAAGTGCTTTGCCCAATGCTCGAATTCCTGTGTGTGAGCATTGCTGTTTTACCACGACGCTATATTTCCTGTGGCACTGGAAGTGCTATTAGGTCAGTTGTTTCCTTTTATTGTTGGGCTATTTTCCACAAATGTTTCTTAATTTATTCTTGTGCCCAATTCTAATGTCCTGTGTAAAGTGGAAATGTAAATAAGTACCAGGGCAGGAACATTTTGTAAAATTAGCAACATATAATGCAAAGTTAACTATGGAAACATTAGCAAGTTGCATCGTACCGGTGATAATTTTATTTGGTATTCCAGATTTTTGAAGAAAATCGAAAGTGCGAAAAAAAAGTATTTAATGGAAAACATTAAATATAAACATTTTGAAACTTAGCATCGGAGGTGTCAAAGGAAAGCGAGCAAGCAGCCTTTATGTGCTTATCGAATACCGGCAATAGAAGAAACATTGGCGCTTAGTTAACAGCAGTATGAAAATAAATTGGGAATAGTTTTTTTTTTTTGCATAAAAGCGTTTTATTTAACGTTATTTCCTTTTAGATTCTGCAATTTGCTGACTCCTTCCACGTTAATTAAGTTAATTAATTTGCTGTTGCATGTTTGTATACAGGCAAATCTGGTACTGCATGAGTTTAACCTATTCATCACATTGGTCCTATCATTTTTCGCAATTTTCCAATTAGAGCAGAAATGATTTCTATACAGTAAAGTTGAAAAACGTAATGTTAAAGGTGTCGGCAGGAGCTGCACCATTTCCAATTACGGTGGCGACAATTCATTTATATTTCAGAAAATTTCAAATTAGAACGTGATTAGCCGTTTGTAAAGGGTGTCCCAACAAGAACGCAAGATTTAAATGAATGATGCAGCAATTTAATTGTTTCTCTGGCTGTATGACATGTGGCGCCGTCTTGTTGAAACCACGTGCCCTCCACATTCATTTCTTCAATTCTAGGCACGAAAAAACTGGTTGTCATTTCACGATACCGAACACCATTGACTGTTTGCGCTTGACATGCCTCATTTTCATAAAAACAAAGGTTCAATGATTCCTCCTTGAGGATGCATTTGCTTCTCGTGAATCACTCGAGGATTTTCTTCACCCCCAATGCGACAATTCTGCCTATTGACGAAGCCATCAAGATGGAAAAGGGCCTCGTCACTGAAGATGATTTTATCGGCAGAATCAGCATTTTCATATTGTCTCTCCAATACCAAATTAACGAACTCCCTTCGCTGTCCACGGTCAGCTGGCTTCAGTTCCTGAGCCAATCGAACTTTGTATGCATGAAGATGCAAATCTTTCATCAAAATTCGCTGCATAGTGGATTTGGAGACACCAATTTAGTGAGCTCGGTGTCGAATTGAGGTGGATTGAGTTTGAGCGACATCATCACATACAGCTGCGACATTGCGCGTTGTTGTCTTTACATCACTAACAGACCCAGTTTTGGCAAATTTATCCATTAATCTCTTTACAGATGACTCTTTTGAAGCATTATTGTGACCCCAAATTGACGCAATTTGCAAGCTGTAGCTGCAAAACTTTCACCATTTTGGTAAAACAATTTCACAATGAGAATGCGTTGTTCATTCGGGTAGCGCTACATTTTTTACTAACCTCGTACCTTCTACTAGCGAACAATAACAATTGCTCAAATGTTAAACAATGACACTTCGAATATTTCAATCTTGCGTTCTTGTTGGGACACCCTTTATTTGGGAAAATTCCAAACGAAATTTTAATTCTTTTTTTAGATTTATACTTGAAAAAAAATGTCAAGAGAAAATGCGATTTTCTATTCATATTTGGCAAATTCCGCATGAAATTGATACTTTTTCATTAATATTTCAGAAACTTTCAAAAGAACTTAAGATCATCATTTATGTATATTTGAGAAAATTACAAATGGAAGGAAGTTTACCATTAACAATTGAGAAAATTCCAACTAAAAAAAATAGGATTTTCTGAAAGCGTTTAGGTTTGGAACGGCTAAATCCAGAGGTGAAATAATTTCATTAATGAAAGCTACAATTTTGTTTTCGTTGAACATTTTCCCGATCAAGGCATTTCATATGAAGACGGTAGTAAACAATCGAACAATCAAACAATTTTGTCACTTAAATTGTAAGCGACAACTGAAATTGCCACTATCATTGTGAGAGCAACTTATATCAATAAAATGCTATTTTTTGATAGCAGTAGAAAAAAAAAATTCCGATCCACCTTGACGGACGAATCTTGCTGCCATGTGTTAGTGCAAGGACCACAAGGAGGCATTACTGTGTTCCGTTACCCACATGTATAGATAGGACAAACCCTTCGCAATGTGTACCTATCCATTGTGCGCAATAGAACGTAGTTTTTAATACAAAACCAAAAAAACTGTGTTACTGGTGTTTTCCTATGAAATTGTATATAAATTAACGTACCGTTTAAATTCTATAAGCACATTATTTCTATCTCCAGAGCAATGTCTATAACAATCTCCTGTCCGTACAATTAACGCCTCTATAGATTTGACGTATCTCATCACCATCCCACAGCCAACTATTCCCTGCTCAAAACGGATAGGAATATTAACACCAACACGCATTTAGCAAATTTATTTTAATTGAGCGTGTTGAAAATTTTAAATGAGCGCACATTGTTTTGCAATTTCAAATTCAGTTTCCAACTTTGCACAGCATTTAAGCGTTTCAATTGCAAATGAGAAAGTCCGAGCGACAAGCACAGCCAACTGAAATCGACAGTCAAGTGCTGGAACAAATGAATGTAAATTTCGTTAGAGGTTAGGTAGACTACGAATTTGAAGATGACAAATTTTGTCGTCCTTGTCATTGTTCTTGTAATGCCTAAGGGGCGCACAACATTATTTGTGGCATACTAATTTTGTAAAATAATTGCAAACTGTTTTAAAGCTGTAATAATGCTTAAGCGAAAACGCAACTGTCATTGGCGGGAGTATATGCATGCTTTATGAAAAGAAGAAGGGGTTCTATTTACCCACTATACGAATATACCCACCATCCGCATCGCAATACGCTTAAGGACATTAATTGTCCTAATGATGCCCTTAAGCTGTAATAATCTTTGAATTTTGACTCGCGTAATTTGCACGTTTATCTGCAGGAAAGAGGAATAATGAACAGATTCGGAAGCAGAGGCGTAGATAATGATATTATCTAATTACATAAAGTTTCAATTTTATTTGTCAGTTTATTGTTGCTCAATTTATTATTGGCCATTACGATAGTGAAGCGAAACGAGCGTCGAGAATTCGGGTACGCATCGTACCATTGCTATGGATTAGGTGAAACAAGGAGAAAGTAAAAGGATCCACTGGAATGAAATACGGTAAAATATTAAAGATACAACATCAAAGGGAATTCAAAAATTAAAGCAACCAGAAGAAAGTAAACATGTACAAAGGTTTGCGATAAAATTTCGGTCAATTTGGAAGGCATAGTGAAGTACACAATTTGCATGAAATGGAACAATTTACATTCTATATCTTAGAGGATAATTTAGAATTCAACTACAATTTTACAGCCAAATCTAATCTAATGACAATGTGGAAAATATTAAGGACACTGTTAGGAAGAGAGCGATTTTTGCGTTTAATTAACTTAAAGTTAGAAACTAAATTAAACAAAATAAGCTAACAAGAAGAGCAAACACAAAAACCCAATAACGAATTAGAAAATACTGAGTTATTGAATAGCAAACAAAAAAACTTAAAAGCGCCAGCTAAACACAAATTGTCGATTAGTACAATTTTGTCTCTGGAACGTGAAAGTGAGGGTATCCAGGAGTTTAAAGGCATACAGCTGTGTAGGTATTCGAAATTTCATGAACTATGCAGTTTGCAGTTTAGAAGAATGGTAGTGCACTGGAATGAAATCACTCAACAAAGTCTGGGGCCATCGCTCAGGGTTATCAGTGTAAGTAATGTCTAATTTTCAAAGTATGTTGTTAGTTTTATTTTATAGCTCTTATCACCTTGAATTTCGAAATGTCAGAATCATCGAAACTTTCAAATCCACAGTCTTTGCACGTCTTTTATTAAAAGCCTAAAATAGCGTTTGTACAATTTGTAACTGCTTCAAATTGTATAAAATATGGTATGCATTAAGCATATTAATTTTTTCTCAACAAGTTGTCATCACGACAGTAGTGTTGAACAAAATGTAAAGATTGATTGAATAATTGATTTGCCGAGCAGCAGAGTAAAAAAACTAATTTGTTCAAGTTTCCTTGAAAACGTTATACAGTTAAAACATAACCTTATATAAATTTGCGTATTATATTTTTAAATATTCTATAAAGTTATTCGTTTCCATACGCTTGCGACAGTTAAAAGTTACTTACTAATAACAGTATCTAATGCATGATGTGATTGCCTATCGTGCTTACAATAATTGTTTATTTGCAACATGTTATTCCAAAAATGGGGGTGTGGCCTTAGTAGTGTGTAAAATGTGGGAAGCAAATGTCATATGTAATCATTACATAGGATTTCCGAAATTTGTATGTAATGGGTTCATCTGTTCGCTGATACGTTTTGCGAGGTAAAATCGTAACAGACTTCTATGAGGGCGGTCCCAAAACTAGCCGACCTAACAAAGAACACACACAGAAAATGGGAAAATTTTTCTTTATTTTTCAACATAATCTCCTTCTAACTCGATACGCTTTTCCCAACGATATTCAACAGCCTCTATGCCCTGCTTATAACAAGAACTCTCGAACTCCTTAAAATATTCATCAACCGCAAACTCCATCTCTTCATTGTTGCCATATCTTTTGCCACCGAACCATTTTTTTTATGTTTGGCGATAGAAAATAGTCCGAGGGGGATAATCTTGTGGATAAGTTTTGTGATGAAGCGGTTCGCACTTTCGCAACATTGGATGTGTGAGCTGTATCATTGTCTTGATGGATGTCATTTTGCGTACAACATTCTCATCTTCAAATCTTCTGTCAATACGCGAAGTATAACACTCTAGCTCAATCACCTTCAGCCGACGATTATCCAATACCCTTTTGTGGATGATCTTAACCGTATCTGGCGTGGACACCTACCTAATATTCTGCAGCCGTAAACGATGGGGCAGACTCCCCCAGTGTCAACAAAATGACAAGTATTAAATGTAGCTTAAAGAATGGATACCGTGGACTCACAATAAATATATAGCGCGTTCTTGTAAATATTATGAAGTTCCGGTACTAATTCCTAATTCCTAAAGTCGCCTAGAGAAATATAAAATAATAATAATAATACTAAAATAATAAATCCTGATTTGTTTAATTTTCAACAGAATTTTCTTAGAGGATGTGGAAATTACATGTTATATAAAAAAAGCAAAACGCGCCTTTACATTCTATAGCAATAGGAAGCAATATTGCTTCGAGGTCGTCAATAATAATGAATGAATCATAATCATTGTCTTATTATTTTCAAGGATTTTGAGCTCCAATCTGTCCTACGCAATGCTATTTTTGAAAAATATACTGTTAAGACTGTTAAGTTTGAAAACGTAGTTTTGAAATAATCTGTATACTGTTTTGGTTGTGAACACCTTGGACCGAGTAGAGCCAAGTGGAACGCCAAAATACACATAGTCAAATGAAAGCATATCGCGCTATGATTCAATGCGTGCAACTTTTCATTCAAATTGGGTCCGAGTTTAGCGTATTTCTCTAAGAATGGGGCCAGGTAATAAAGAACTACTAAATGACGCCATCGCCACTGTGCAAAAGAAAAAGCAATACCTCTGAACTTTTTTGTCAAGTATGGCAACATCTGCTGATCCTAGAGGCGGAGAAGCATACCTCATGCCTCGCTTCAAAGGTTCTCTTAACTTTTTAACGAGTGAGTTTGCTTTTAAAACAATTCTTATTGCGTTTTTCAAAACCGTTTCCTTTCAAGGTTTGAGATAAGTTTTTTCTTTTAGCCCCTTGTTGCCTCCACAATGAAAAATGGCGCTATTATTCGCGAAAGAATGTTCCAAAATCCCCACACGAAGCATCCTCCCCGGTCAATAAGAATAAATAGAAATACAATAATTCAGAAATCAAAATTTAAATCGCTCACCTTTTGTCTATGCTCAGTATTTAATCCACAATTAATCCAGTTGCCGTCACAGCTCGCAAATGGGCTAAGTCTAGATGTAATCCATTAGTAGAAAGAACAAAAGTCCTTCTTCGAAGTTGTTAATGGTGAATGTGATTAGTGTTGCCTGCTATTATTGCTGTTGTTGGTATACAAAGAAATCCTCTAAGAAAATGTCGCAGAAATTTAACTTCACTTCAAATTCCTATTGGAATTATTTTAAGGGGTTTTAATATTTTTTCATATTGCTTAGCTTTCATTTGCAGCCACAATTTATTATGATAATTTTTGGCATTTGTTTTGTTGTTATCTTTCGCATTTGTTGTCATTTATTCCATTTTGCCAAGAATCGAGACAAAAATTCGTTGGAGCAAAAACTGGTTTGGGCAGTTGAGAGGAGATGAGATTTAACTACACTGTGGTCGGCCGCCCACACACAACACACACACACAAAAACAATTTAAGTACACAATGGAACGGAAAGTGGGGGAATTTGGAGAGAACTTGAACTTTTTAAACTGTGGACGGATTCTGCTAAAATTTATTGCAATTTTTTTCGATTTTTTATTGGGATTTCTCGGAATTTGTAGAATATTGGGACGCAAATAATTTTGCTGATTAACAAACTGACAGGCAGGCGCCTTTGACTCTTTTTTTTCACTGGCAACTGGGGCGCTCGGTGGCAGAAGAGCGGCCACACAAATTTCGCTAAAAACCGGCTGCGTTTTGTTTGCTGATCAATCTTATCCTCTAGCTTAGATCAAACTTTCTCAATTTTCTTTGGTATTTTTTTATTTCTCCAAATTTTTCACTTAATCGCCTGCTTTTCTCCTTTATTACACATTTTCACATTTATCACCATCTCTCTTTTATGTAAACAAATCGATTTTTTGTTGTGAGTTGTAGGAAAACCGTAAGAGATGGTTAACAGACAAAGTCAACACAGCACAGAACGCAAACAAACCACACACAATCAATGAGATGAACGAACGCGACGTACAAAACGGAATGTCAAATACTGGTAGACGGATAAAAAAAAATATCTGTTACTCCCTTCTTTGGTGTTTTAACTTTTGTGGTGGGCTGTCTGAACAGACGCAAGACCCGACGACGAGAAACAAATTGGATTTTTTCTTGATGTTGTAATATTCTTCTTTACTCACTTCTTTCGTTTTCTTGTGTCTATTCACCTTTCTGCGGCGGCTGGCATAGCAGCCGTTTTAGGTAAACGCACAAACACACATAAAGGGAAAATCTTATCAGCCGCTTACAAATTTACTCCACACTCAATTAATTCTTGTACAATGCTTTTAATATTTTCCACTTTACTTCATTCGCTTACAAAATTTTATTAATTTACTGCTTCAATTGCTCCGAATTTATTTATCGATTTTCATTTAATTCTCGTTTTATTAGAATTTTTTCTGGACGAGTTCCCACTTTTACGTTCCGTTCGTTTAACCACGGCGAAACTAAACTGTCAAACTGACTATATTTTGTCTTTTCTTTACATTTTGATTTCGTTTTGATTTTCTTGGTTTCACTTAAGAACTCTCTCTTTAACAGTATTGCCACAGGAACGCCAAAAAATAATGTTAAATAGGCAAAAAAAAGGAGCTAAGTGCAAAGAAATGTACGGAAAATACTTTAAACTGAAATTACGAATTATTTATTGTTGTTTTTTTATTATACATTGTACTGTTTTGAACGGCAGGCCAAAAACAAAGAAAAACGACTTTATTTGCATACTTATGAGCACAAATTCAAACATATACACGCAAAAATAGACTTAACATAGTACTAAGTGCGGGTACCCTAGTGAAAGGATATTTTGTAAAGATTTCAAATATTCGGTTCTTTCTGTGGTCATTATTAAAAAAAATGATTACTTTTTTATATTAAGAAAAAAAAGAATACATAATATATATTTGGTTCATTTAGGGCAATTTGTAAACCTTTGGGCGATAATAGTTCAGTAATAGGGACTGCTGCTAACTTTTTAACTTTTTACTTTATTTTTTTATACTAAGGATTTATTGCTTGATTTTGAAATTACATCTAAAATGTAAAAAATGTTGAAACATCTTTCTGACAAAGAAAGGAATTTTTGATGAAACCAAATTAGGTAGGTCGGATTCGAGTCCCATTCTAAAGCAACTTATAAACCAGTAGGTAATAGTGTAGACACCAGCAAAGTAGAATAATCTGTTAACCGATGTATTATAGTCGATCAGAACCGATCATAAAATGTGTATACGAGTATATATTTTATACATCGTCCCATCGTAGATAATGTGGGACGAATGTAAGACCAGTTAGCAATTTAAGTCAGATACATTGATTGACACCTGTTTCAAATTTTACATTATTAGTGTATGACGCAAAAAAAAAAAAATTTGACAAACCGAAACTTTTGTTGAGCAAAGGGTTTATATTAATTTTTCATTTTTTTTTTTTTCTCTTTTTAGTTTAATTAATGGAACCTACACAGCATAAAACATTCGGTGAATAAACTTAGTCAGAAAACCATACTTGCAAGTGGCATAAACAGTTCGAAGAATGTTGCGAATGAGTTGAAACCCTTGAGCGCTCTAGGCGACCACTGTGACCTGTGACTGACGAAGTCATTTCCAACAAGTCCGAGATTTAGTGCTCAGAATCTGATGCATGTTTTAAAGGGATCAGCTAAATCGATTTTTAATGATATTTGATGCCTCGATTGCTGCAAAACTAGATTGGTTAAAATCTCTGAGCAAATAATTTCTGCCAATAGAATTCATGTCGCTATAGAACTCATAACTATTGGAGGTAGGAAATAGATCTACGCTTACAAACCTAAAACAACTAGCCAATCGAGCGAATGTTGAGCCAAAAATGGGGCAAGAACGAAATTATTGCTCCAAAGCCACCCAAAATAAAGAGTACCCTGTAGTTTTCTTCGATAACGTTGTCTGTGAACTGTAGTTTTCTTCGATAACGTTGTCATTGTTTATGATATATGTATGTTACTTAAGGCATATATGCTGTTGAAATGTGGAATATTTCCAATAATTTCCAATTTTTCGTCAAAATCAAATGTTTTGCATTTCGGAACAATACAATGTTTCGATTTGTTGACAGTTTTCATAAATTATAAATCTGGCATTCGTAATCTATATTAGGAGCCAAGAAAAACTGCAAAAATACAAAAAAAAAGACTTTCCTGCAAGAAAGAAGTGTAGTGGCCAAAAAAAATAATGCTAGAAGTGAACTAAAAATGTTGTTTGGGCAACACTGCTCTTTAGTTAACATTATCTTCCTCTCAGTAGTGTATTTGTAATTATCAAAATATTAACATGTGTGCATACAACTCCCATAGGTGCGAAAGAGATATATATACATTGCCGGAGAGTAATGTTTGTTTGGTTTTTGGAGTTTTGCAAAAAGTGGTTGTTATTATGGTTGGTCAGTGCTTTTCAAACTGTGAAAAGTAGCGATTTTAAGTGTGTTTTAGAGCAAAACAGCTATTAATCGTGTAAATATACAACTCAGTAAAATTGCGTCACAATGTAAAAAAGTAATAAAATAAATAGTTCTTTTCTTCACAGAAACTTAAATGTAATACCATTATTGAATACGAAAAATTGTTTTATAGTTTTATCATTGTCATCGTTTAAAGAAAAAGTACCTAAACCATGGATGAAATCAATTATTTCAAATTTTATAATTTATTTTACTGTTATTTCCTAAATTGGTTAATATTCTTGTTTTTACATAAAGTTCAACTTTTTAAATAAAAAAAAAAAATTAGGCCAAAATCTTCAAAAATAAAATTTTTTGGAATATTTTTGTTCACTTTTTCCAGTCAAAATTTACAAGATTAATTGGGTAAAAAAATTTCTTCACATATAAAAAAAAGAATTTATTTGAAATCTACACCACAAGTTCTGCAGGGTACATTGGTTTAAAGACGCTGAGTGCAATAAACGGTTGTGTGAGTACCCAGTAAAGTTTGTAATGATTCAGTATAGATAAAAATTATAAGCCAATCTGAACCAAATTTGTCATACGCTGAGATAGTTTTGCATGCTGTTTAAATGGATTTTGCGTATATATTAGCTTAGCGTCCATATCGGAAATGGATCATTTCAGCCCACATTTTCAAACAACTAATATACGAATAAATCATGCAAATCAATTATAAACGCTTCATATTGCTGTAGTTTTAGATAAAATTTAAATAAACTCTGTTTATGTATGTAGTTTAATAGCCTCCCCGCTGTATTGAATATGGACCAACTGATATTTTGATGTAACACAAAGGGGAACGTATATGGAAATATCAGTTTTTTTTGTAAGTCTAGTTATGCAATAATTTTGTTCAATCATGGGTAAACTTATCAAATTAAGCAGTATTTGTCCATGTTTTGGTATTGTTCCCATACGAATAGATCTTCCCAGACAAGTGTTATTGCTTCTCAAAGATACAAACTAACGTTCGCGATCGCCCTTAAACTATGGTTCCAAGAATAAGTTCTTCCACATCTCATTCATGTAATACAAGGTAATTTGTTTTTCTTTTACAACGCACCGTTGACACTGAAAATTGATAGAATTTATATCGCATTATTCAGCTCCATCAATAATAAACGTTGTTGAAAATAGACCACGCCCATCCACAATTTGACAAATAACCTGCCTGGCTTCGTCGCCTCTACAAACTACACTTCATATTGGAATTTCATTAATTCAAAAATTAAAAAAAACATTTAGATCATTCACTTATATTGAGTGGCTGCATTTTATGTAGAATTTTTTTTTTTTTTTGTTTGCATGAATCGACAAAATCTAAACCACTATGATGCACTTGAAAAGTATGATAAATTACTTTTATAATCAAAAATCCAAGTAGCCTCTGGTGTTTCTTGGATACGGAATATTACATATTAAGAATGAAATTTGAATTTCAGGAGAAGATCGTGCAATTTAGTATGTTCTTAAGTATATGATTATAACCAAAAACCAATTTATTATAGTGATCCTCCCATTAGACATCGTAAAAGGTAATAGTCCACATAACAATACTGATTCACAGAGCCTGAACACCCATTCTGATGTAAACATTAGGTAGGAATTAAATTTTTCCAAATTTGAAACAACATATTTTCGACATAAAAAAAACTATTATTAGTGATAAAACCTTTATTACTAACTTATAAAATACCTGCATAACGTATGAATTGGATCCTTATAATATATTGTTAGCATAAAGGCTACACAATGATGAATTTAAAGTCTTGTATACGTCAGAAAAATAATTTTTTGGGGGCTTGTTTGAAGAATCGAAATTTTCTTTTAATTTTAAACGTTAGAGGCTTTGTTTGATTTTACATATGAATTTCAGCAGGTAATAATTATTAAAACATCAATTTTTTTAGGCGCTAAACAAAAATTTGTTCATTTTGTGGCACCCAGAAGAAATTTTCGTATAGATCCCAAAAGAATATACGAAAATCAGCTGTCGAAATTTGTTCTAGCATTTCGAACATTTATTCTTGCGGGGAAACGAAAAATTTATTCGAGCTGCGCACTGGCTCTAAAAAACCACGCAGATGGTTCATGGATACCGATTTTAAAACTGTGGTGTTTTCGTTTGCCGTTGGAGGAATTCTCAATTTTTAGTATGGTATCAAACCTTAGCGACAGTAATTCACCAATTTAGAGATCTTAGCTGAGTTTACCACATTGAGGTTAAATGAGCAGTGGAGAAAACAACTCGTTCACCTCAGATACTCACCGTGGGCTCAAGCAAAGTAAATGTCTACAATTTTTGAGGGGAAGATTTATATTACACCTGTTACTACAGGGGGTCACTGGCACTGATTTCATCTGGCTGACAAACAGCAAGGATTTGAACCAAAAGGATATTAAACTCTACCAAAAAAGAAAAATCTGCTTGAACCTGCTAATGGAACATTTTAGCTTTTGGAGCCCAAAGAGAGATGGCTTCTTTAGTAAGTATTTTAGTCTCTAAGATGCTCTTGATTGCAGGGGCAGGCTAATTTAGCGATTTGCCTTCGAATGTGGCGTTTTTCTATGTATGACACAAACAACCACTTTTGATAACAAAATCGACATGGTAACATAAAAACTCACCAATTTGTTAAATATTTAAGTTAGAGACATCGTATTAGCTTAGAGCGAAAATGTTTAGCTAAGCGGAAAATCGCTTAGCTTGCCATACATCATTAATAAATATATGTGACTGTGTTCTGTATTCGGAATTCTTGCCAAAAGGTCAAAATAGGGATCAGACAGAGCAGAATCGTCAAGAAAGGCCAGATTCGCAGAAAGAAATCTCACTAAAATATTAAAATAATGAAATATAAGTAATCGATAATCATCAAAATAACAAAATCTTTATCTCAGTAGGAGATTAATACCAAGTGATATCCTCCACATAAAATAATTTTTTTTTAAATCAGTAAAATTAGCTAAAATTTAAATGTGGATTGTATCGTGAAATGGCGTTATTTTGCAAATTCTTAAGGTGATGGCTACACCGTGGAAAAAAATCACTAATTCAAAAAAGTGTCTATAACGTAAACAAAAATACTCATAAGAAACGTGTAGCGAATAATTTCCCACGTAATGTGTATGCGATCGTTTATATTACGAGTTACTCGTGTGTGGGTAAATACGAATTATGGGTTTAATTTCCCCACAAATCCTATCGAGAGTTTACTTCAGGGATTCCAAAAATTTCCACACAGGATGCAATTTATTTACTTGTGTAGTTTCAAAATAGTTACTCTCCTTATACAATTTACAGAATTATTGCTTAAGTTCGATCGCCATTGCTAAGTCCTTGCCCCTATGACGATTTTTGTGAAACAGGGGATTTTGTTGATGTCTTTTAAAATTCAAAGGAAATTCTTATAATAAACGCAGATTTCATTCTATAACGTTTTTTTCCATAGGATTTTCTTAACAGACTTACCTTTTCTTTTTTTTTTCTATCCAAAATTTTTGATTATTCTCTTCTAATATATCAAACACCTGAAAATGAAAAAGGAAAAATGGAAATGAGAAAAGCCGCTAAATTTTATTAAAGTAAGAAAAAAAAAATATAAATTATATTATATTATTATCCGTAAGGAGTTTGATGACAATAATGCCCACGGTTTAAACAAAATCAGACCAAAAAAGGCAACGATATCATAATGTGATAAATTATTAAATGCAATGCGATTTCAAATGGAAATTGGTAGTTTTAGTATTGAGAGTAAATTATCATTAATGGTCATACACTGTGGTGCTCCTGCCTCTCAATCCCGCTTTCCCGCACACATTTGTTCTCTGGTTTCTCCTATGTCCCGGTCCCCTCTCCCTTTATTCTTTGTATGCCTCTGTAACAAAAGGTGGTAGAGTAAAGTCAACTACTAAAGAAAGAAAGAAAAACAAACGAAGGAAAAAATCCCCGCAACATAAAACTGTCTGACAATTTTGAGCCCATTCCCCCAGAGACCAAAACACATATTTCTTCCTCCTGACAACAAAGGCTTAAGCGACAGCAAATCAAAGCGAAATGGGAAAATGCAAGAGAATTTAGGCGAAATCAGAGAGAGGGAGAGAGAGAGAGGGAGAGTGTGGTCTCAGCAAAGAATTGGAAATGCGCAACTGCTACCTATATGGCAAAATGGCAACATTACCATGGTCGGTTTTTCACATTTCTTGATTTCACTATACTATTTTCCTTTGTTCCTTTTCTCTGTATCCTATCCGTGTTCATTGTGTTTTCCATGTGGAGGGATTTTTGTTTTACGATTTCGACCAACACGTGCTGCACCACTGACAGCAATAGCTGGCTGGCTTTCATTTACAATTATGGCGCTTTTTTCGTACATAGCGTGCATGCGTTTTTGTGCCAAAGGCCAAAGGCAATTCCTATATAATATAGGGTTCACAGGTGAAGCGAATAGGGTGGGAAAGGGCGTGGGTGTTTTTGCCAATTGCTTCAGATGTTTAGACATATTTTTTCCCGCTGCCAAATGAATGTGTATTTATTTAGGCGGCTATATTTAGTTCTAGAAAAATTGAATACAATTTTTTTGGAGAACTTTCTGTATCAGTAATTAAATTGATTCAAGCAGGTTTTTTTCATAACGCCACAAATGTCCTGTTGGAATCAGGAACTTGTGGCCAAAAAGAGTTTTTATTCGTTTACCCATTCTAATGTTGATTTGCTCTTCTTTTCTTAAGGCGTGGAAATGTGAAATGTAGGCGATTTAGGGTTTTATATTTATTTAGGCGTTTTTATAATTTTGCATGAGTTTTACGGCATTTTTGTGCAGACTTTTTATGTTCTAAGGTTTTTGCATTGCTGTTACTCTTAAGGAAATTTACAAATACATTATAAATGCAATGGTAACATAGCTTTTTGAACTTTAAGAACTCGCTTCCAGGTTTGTCCTAAAAACGTGGGTTACAAGCTAATGACCGACTGTGATGCGATGGTTAGTATAGGCGACTATCGTCCATGTGATCCAATGTTCTAGCCTTGATAAAACCATTTAAATGTCTTTGAACAGCTATCGCCTTTGGTGTACAACCATTTCGGGTAGCTAAATATAAGTATACTAAAAATAAATTCATTATTTATCCGATAGATGGCTTTAGAAATATGTAACTCGCGTTGCATAAGTACGATAGGAATACGCTAGATGATATTAGGAAGATAAAATTTCGTACTCGAAAAACTACTCCGACTGTTTAGTGAGTGCCTCAGTGTTGTTTGAAGGCGCGTTAAAAATGGGCGTCAACAAAGAGAAAATAGCTTAATCTTAAGGATTTTCTTCAGTAAAAGTGAAAACACAAACCAATCAATCCGGCTAATTTGTATGAGAGGTACAAGAATAAGTGTGGCTATGTAATCCATTCTCTGCAAAGAGTTAGAATGTACGAAATTTGACTGCATTCTGTGTAGCTGAATAAAAGATTTGAATCGAAGAATACGTAAGATAGACTGATTATTTGTAAGGGAGGTGTCAGAAGGGGCAAGAAATGACAACCGTTTCATTCAATTCCATTCTCTGAATTAAGAAGAAGGGAAGTGGATAACCCGTCAATCTTTTCAAAATTTATCGAGCCTTAAAAATCAATATAATATACATACAAAAATTTTGTTTACTCTAATCAATGAATTATTAGAGTTACAGGAGAAAAAGAATTCCTATAAATCAGTCAATTTGTATGAGAGTGCCCTATAGGGGTAGGTTGATACGGTGTAATCCCCGGCTACGATGTGGCAAAATATAGCTCACTCGACTTAAAAAAATCTGACTGCGTTCATAATGATAATCACAAATTTGGCAGATGTTCGCATTGCAAGCAACAAACTTGTTTGGAAACATTCGGAAACAGCTGACAGGCTAAATATTTATATTTTCTAAAAAAAAAAAAAGCGTTGCTCCCCAACCTCAACCCTATGTCAAAGGTCGCTTTGTGACGCCTTTCCTAATATGGGAAATAATGTCCCAAACGACATCATACAAGTGGATTTTGGTAATTTTGAAATTCTTATTTGTGTTATTTCGTTTTGAACAAAAATTTAATTGAATTTGAAGTGGGTTCTATTCTTGCCCAGGAGCTGTATTACATTTTTGTACAAAAAACTAAACGTCTTTATGTGAAATTTTTGGAGAGGGGACGAAGAAACGAAATTGTCGCTACCATTGTGAATGTTGCTTTATGAAACATATTTGCTCAAAAGATACTTCGTACTTTAATAGCATCTCTGAGAGTTACATTCTCTCATTCGTTCGGGTAAAGGTATACACATTTCAGTTTACTTTGCAATTTTACATACAGGGTGGCGCGCTAATTGCAATACGAAATTCAAATAACTTTTTTTTTTAATCAGTGTGTTCCATTTATTTTTTTTATTGTATAGAAAATTCAATTCTATGTTATATAACTAATTGGTTTTGAAGATGATTGACTTTAAATGATCTCCATGCTCATTCATGCGTATGCGACACCTGATCTGAAAATTATTGAAGTCGAAATCGCCTCAATTATTATTTTAATGGACTACTTCAATTCACTAAAATTAATTGGTTTCGTTATGTGCACGAATTGCTTGACAAAATCCCATAAAAAAAATCTGGTGCAGTCAGGTCAGGTGACTTTGAAAGAGAGCGGAGAGTGAAGTTTCTAGATATTGATTTGTTTAGAAATTTTCGTTGGAAATCCGCCATAACCGTTCTGGCTATGAGGGCAGTTACTCCATCCTGCTGGAACCAAATACTATTGAAACGGATACGTCTTTGGCGCAGTTCTTGGGAAAATCGTTCTTCAACATCTTTAAATAACAGTCCCCATTGACAGTTGATAGCAGCACGATTAGTATGTCACCCTGTAGGTGGTTAATCCTAAACGTGATATCGTATTTTTAAGCGCCATGGTCTCACATAGTATTTGTTCTATCGAACTGTCGAAGGCGGCTTTGTAGTCGTCGAAAATGCCGTATGTGTTCATCTAAATTTCTTGGTCTCCTCCAGGATTTATCATAGTGCGAATATCTTGTTAGTTATGAATTTATCAGATCTAATGCCTTATATGTGATAGGTAAAAGGTTTATACCGTCATAGTTGGTACTTACTTTAGAATTGGCTTCATTTATAGTTAGTACGTACATTAGGATCACCTTTTTTTGAACAGAGGATGTATAAATGTTAGAAATATTTCGAATAAATAACCATAAACATATTAAAGATATTAATGTAAAGCAAGGTGGATTTAAAAATTGATTCTGGCATTGATAATTTCTAACTCGTTTAAGCATATAATATGAATAATAATAAATAACAAATCTTACACGTATTTTTTCTAATCATATTTTCACTCACTTCATTATAAAATATTCAAATTCGCCTCCATAAAGTTGCAAACAAATGAGCCATTAATTTCGAATTAATCAAATTTGACAAATTCGACAGTCCTGACCATTACAGCGCAATGTAGATGAGTTCCGCCTTGCTTTGCCATTTGTCCACCATCATCATCATTATCATCATTATTGTCATTATTTTACCTTAATGGCGACAACGACCAACAAAAAGAAAGACATAAATTCATTAAAATGAATTCCCATAAAAATCTCACGAAGGAACAACACCGAAATATAAAAACAAAACGACAAATTTTACACTAAGGCAGAGTCATAAAAAATTTATTGATTACCGTGTTAAGTTCATGTTGCTGCGTTTATACCGCGGCTTGCCCCTTGTCGTGCTATGGTTCCCATTAGTACTTTCTTACCTACCTGTAGTTCTACCCTTTCTTAAGCGACTTCCAGTTTTAGGGTAACGATGGTTGCCTTCTGTTCATGACATGAAGGGTTGACATATCTTATGCGCCTCCATTAGAGCCATGCTCAGTGGTTGGGTATCAACTTCCCATGCTTATTATAGCTGTTATATGATGTTATACACCAATCACACACACACACATACTTCATAAGGACAAATATTCTACACCATATCCAATTGAATTTGGTAGATAACCGAATACTACTATTGAGGGAATATCAGAGGCGGATATGTTAAAAATTAAGGAAAATGCACTTAACATTATTCCTGGTGTTATGATTGTGCCTTTCGTTAATGAATATTCGCTTACTGCATTCGATGTCGGCAGTGCTCTCATGAAGTGGAGGCGCGATGGAGTTGCGATTTGTCCTTTCACGGTGAGGACTGACTACACACTTGCTTAGATGCCGATTGGTATCAAATTTTTTACCTCACATAAGCTGAAATTTGCAGCTCTTCTGTTTCTTGCGCTTCTTCTTCAATTCGCCACACTCAGTTTTGATAGCATCGGCACCTCTGCGCCCTCTATTTAAGTCATTGTGAATAACCTTTCACTTTGCTGCAGTTTCATCCAATTGCACAATTGAACCCAACCATCACAATCGCCTTATGTTGATAAGGTTAGATCAATATAACACCGTATAACCCATTAATGTACATATATAATGAATTCTTAATGTCGGAACTCTCCGTTAATGACGATGGGTTTATATATTAAGATGTAGTAAAAAGAAATGCTTTATTATTGCGAGACATTGAAGGCTTTATTAAGCACAATTAGAATGATTCTATTTGGATTCAAATATGCACGGTGTTCTTCGATAACGTGTTGCCATTTTGAAAGACAATTCCTTTACTTTTAACACTTTTAATGGTTGATTTTCACACGCTTCTCTTGAGGTGAATTTTTCGCTAGAAAAATCATTCGCCATAGGCAGGACCGGGTGGTAATCACTTGGTGCCAGGTCCGGACTATATGGTGTATGCATAAGAACCTCATAATTTCTGATGTGAGCTTTCGTTTTCGGACAATAGCTTTTTTAGACTGTTCAATTGTTGACAGTGCAGGTCTGAATTAAAACTTTGGTCTTAGGGGACCAGTTCATAGTAAAATCTTCCTGACCGTCAATCCTGGCCTGGCCACCGTTTGCGACGGCTCACCATAATTGGACCACTACCATTTTTTTTCAAGTTGTCGTAAGTGATCCACTTTTCGTCATCAAGAGCCATCCGCTTCATATGTGCCATGATTTCGTTTTGGTTTAACAATTGGGAAAAGAAAATTCGGTTCATCAGGGTATTTGCGTAACTTGTCTAGCATCCAACATCGAGCTTCTTTTTATTATCAGTCTTATTCAAGTGGTTCTAAACAGTTTTTCTGCAACGTTTAGATACTGAGCAATCGAAAAGGTTTTAACATGACGACTAGACTTGTCGGTTTTGACATTTTCGGCAATTGGCATTCCAGAGATTGGTCCAGTTTTGACATAAAAATTGCACACAATTATCAGCACTATAAACGCTATTCACATTTTCATATGCCTGGCTAGCGTTTTCGCCTTATAGAAGAAAAATTGTAAAATATGGTCTATTTTCTCTTTGTTAGTGTTCATTTTGGACGTGTGTTTCAACAATCTTGAGTCAAGCAATCACAAAACTGTCTAAGCAGTAAATGCTGTCCCGATCGCACTTATATAACACCAGAATACCACACAAAATACCTACATTTTGTGGAATATTTTTCTCTCAAAGAATTCCTGAGCAAATCCTTCCACTTGCGTCACTACTTATGATTATCCGCTATATAGCAAGGCAGGTAATACCTGAGTCATATAAAGTAACGAAATTCTGTCACACTCAAAGAATGAAGAGAGAGGAAGAAACTCACCCTATTGTTAAACACGATCAGTCTGAGAACTTTTCAAAGGACTTGTCGATTACTCAACTAAGCGACATATCCTTTAATACATCGGGTTAACCGGCAAGGCAACTTATATGATATCAGCATTCCAAAGTTAAAGTTATCAACGTTAGTTTGTTAGTTAGTTAGTTTGTCCTGGTTTACTGCCAAACCCACATTTGCTATCCGCTCCTTAATATGTGACAAAACTATATTAGAAGTTATTTTTATCCAAGGATGCAGTTTCTATTATTATTATTATTTATTATTTGTTATTATTTATTATTTGTTATTATTTTTTATCTATTATTACATATTATATTTATAAAATTATTGTTGTTATTTTCAGAGTGCGCAAGAACAATTGATTTTTTTTTTTGAAAAATGGTTCCAGGCGTGTTTTCTGCAGCCTGCATCACCTCTCTTAGATCGCAGTATTAGCTAATCACTCTACCCATGGCCCCATTTAATGTACCAGAACAGATTCAAACTCAACAAGGAGACGCTATGTTTTGATCTGTTAATGTTATTAGAATTTGTCTTAATGTGAATATCTGGTCTGTCGTCCATTTACGGGGTCCAGCTATACTATAATAATGTCTTATTAGCACGAATAGATCACGCTTTAATGTTTCACATAAAGCATTTTACAGGTTTTATATGCAATGGAAATAGACCTTTTCCTGAAAGTGTTGATATCTATACGAATCAGTTTTTCTAAGCACAACAAGGACACGCTTAGATTTCATTCGTATCAACTATTTAGACAAATCGTGTACAGGAGCTGATGGGTGATCACTATCAGCTTGCCAACACCGATTCCGAACAGCACTATCGGCAAGCCATTGTCAGCAGCAGCTTAGTTGTTTGTAAGTCGTGGTGTTGACATTTTGGTCTCGTTGTGCCCACACAATGGGCGATCTATGCTATCTTTGGTGATTGACATGAATTTCTCCTCACTTCTGCTGCCTTCAGGAACTAGTAATTCGAGGTAATATTCCTTACATAAAAACACAACTTTCTGCATACCAGTGCCTAAATTTTCGTTAGTGTTTATAGAGAAAGAGAGCTCCGTACCGCAGCTTTTACTTTTTACTTTTTTTCACGCTTGATGTATATCCCTCCTGTCTTTTGCTGCCTTCAGAAATCAGTAATTTGTAACATTGATCTCTCCATAATAGTACTGTTCCGCATATCACAACTTTTGTTTTTTATCTTTTGTTGTAACTTGGTTTAGCAGCTCTATACTGATGCCTTGATATGTCTTCATTCTTCCTATATTTCAACAATTGGTCCTCTCATTTGTATCCCTTTTGTAGAGTTTTCTCGTAGTATGCTTTACAATTGGCTGCAGCATTGCCATGTATTCAGTATCCTTTACTTGAAATCCTACGTTTCATTACTCATCGTATCAGTCGATTTTTGAACTTTGTTTTTCATACAGAAGTAAAGTTTTGTGGTAGCTGCCAACGAATACACAGGATGTGGCCACTGTGTCAGGAACATTAGAATGTTATAGTAATTGAAAGAGTTTGTTGGAATGGGCCCAGATAAGTAACTATGATATCTTTGTGTTTGAAAACGAGCGTTTTTTGTTCTGCTCAAACTCGTGATTACAAAAATAATTATCCCAAATATATCCTTTTAATATTCAATGGAAAATCTTTACATCACATAAACTATGCAATTAATATTAATCTATTCTAATTTCGATTATAAGTTTTTGAATTTTACTTGGAAATGGTGTTAAATTTTTTCTCTTCAACCCTAAGGAGGAAGGCAAACAATCTGCCCTCCCCTGAAAATTATGTAAAGTTCTATGTTAAATCACGTTTTGATACTTTCGTTTGAGGAAAATGTTAAAGTCTTGACGAAAGTAAACTTTTGTTGTGGCGAAAGGGTGCAGAAAGTTCTTATAAAAGAAAAGTATTACTACTCAAGTGGGGAGAGAAAGATATTGGGATAACCAAATACCGTTTTGGGGAGAGGGGAATTAATTTTGGGGATTTAATAAACATATTGGCTAACATTTGGGAAAATTAAATGTTTTCAGAGCATGTGTTGGAATTAATAGATTCCAAAGGTCACAAGGAAGCGTTTTAGGTATAGGTACTACAGTATGTATATACAGTGTAATTTCTCTAAGTGTATATTCTAGAAAGATCATCAAGACTACTCCCAGAATACTCAACTCTCATGTATGTAATCTTTTTCCCTCCTTGTCTATAAATATGAAGTTTCTACAATTATGTTCACGATAGTAAGTTATGTCTGTTTCTTTTACACCGATTATATAATCTATTGTTACCTCGCTTTCATCTGTTACGTAAATACGAACATTTTAGAAACAAGTTTATGTTAAGTAAGACTATTCTGTATATATGTTTGTCTTTATCGCCCCCTATATGTAAATATGTGTTCTCTCAAATCTATTAGCATTTTCTAGAATAAGTAATTTTACTATAAATAGAGCGCCTTTGTGTACTCGTATTTGGCTCAAGAATGATATAAAGAGATTACGCATGGCGTAGGTCCGTTATTCTTGAGAAATGTAAACAAAGAAGGGAATGACGTCACTCGGCTAGACAGAACGTTAAACAACAGTGAATTTAAGTGAAAAAGTGATAATAATTTGAATTAATTGTTAACAAATTATTCTTTAGGTCTCGTATGTATTTTACAATACGTAAATTAAATGAAAATATTAGAACACGGCCTACCAAAAACGACGAAAAATAAACAAAATTATAAAATGTATAAAAAGCTTCTTCGTGTCTTTTACACAAAGCATATTGTTTAAATAATTTAGATTTATTTCAGAAAAATGTATATCAGCATAATTTGTCTCTATAATCTTACATTCATATACCTACATATTCTAAACCAAAAGCACACAAAGCCGAGTGACGTCATTTGCGCAGAACTAAATATTTTTGTTTCTCATTTGCTTTACCTTATATTCTTATACCATGTATTTGGCTGAATTAATAAAGTTGACGTTAAAGAACAAATTGCTAAAAGTAAGTTTAATGCATGCTCTCATATTTATTGCAGTTTCCGCAGAAATACGCTGGTGTAAAACCTTTCCTAATGGCAGGAAATGGTGAAAACAATAGTTTTTATCACACCCGGATAGAGCCTACATTTAGAACTATTTTCATTTGCTGATGTGGTGGGCCTTTGTAAAACTGTCGATTAAGTCACTGCTATATAATTCCTGCTCCTGCGTTTCATCGGACTGTGTTGGACTGTGACGGATACATATTTCCTTGATCTATGTACACATATGAATATGATGCTCAAAATACTATTGACGTGCAGTAAGACGCAACGAAAAGTTTTTTTGGCGGCCTTGTTTGAAACTGCGTCTTGAGCTTTCAAATATGATATTAATGTCATGCCATGAATGGGAGAGTTTTTTACTTTTATTTTTTATTCTTTTTGGTCTCGTTGAGAGGAAAATATATTATAACCGCCGTTCCGAACATCAAATTTCAAAACCTTCACTGCCGATGGAATTTTGGCTTCTTTCTTCAATGATTTTTGACTCCAAAAAAAAAAATATTTTTATTTATTTTTTTTTTGTGAATAATACGAGGAATAAACGACTTGTCATGACAAGAGGAGGCATTTTTATATATTACACGACACTCATAGAACAGAATTTCAAATTTCGTTTCAGTCTTCTGCGTTCAATCCCCAATTCGCCACAAGTAATAAATTTTGCAAGCGTTTCAAAAGCCTGATTTTGCTCTTCCCGATGAAGTTTTGGTTGCGTTCCTTAATGTTGCCCATTGAGTTCATTGTAGAGCTTCTTTATTGTTAATACTAATGACCATTGACTATGCCGTGGGTACGCTGTCTTTGCTTCGGAGTGTTTGGAAGAGAACCCAAATTTAGTCAGAAAAATCATCTTTAGCGATGAGGCGTTTATTTTTATAAGATAGCTGTGTTAAAAAAAATCCACAAAAACTTTACCAGATGGAAATACATTCACGAAACGTTACAGTTTGTTGCTAGTTTTGGGCCAGCGATATTACTGGTCCGTACTTTTTTGAAATCGATATTGGTGATGCCATTACCCTCAACTGCGAACGCTACGGACAAATCATAACCATATTTTTTAACCCAAATCAAACGATTTGGATATGAGCGGCAAATGATTCCAACAGGAAGACACTATGTGCCACAATGGACATTCTGCATGAACGATATGTAGTTATCCCCTGCGAAAACTTGACGTGGATTGGCCACCAACATTGTGTGATTTGACTCCTTTAGATTTTTTCATGTGAGACTTGTTAAAAAGTCCCAGAAATATGCCAATAAGCCGCAAATCTATTAAAAATCAATATAACTTAGGCCATCGCTCAAATTCTGACGAGCCTATGTTGTCGAGTCCGACATTCGACAATTCGACAGCGGCGGACATTTGAATATATTCCGTTTATAATACATGAATTTTTCATTTAAAAAAATTGATTAAATTATTTATTAGCTCATTTCCTATATGGAAAATTTTTCTCTCACAGCATGCGTTACAATTGGCTGCAGTATTGCCATGTATGCAGCATTATTTTTCTGAGCCGTCTTCCAATATTGTTCGTCATATTAGGTGTTGTCTGAGAGTAATCACCGCTGAACGCACGATATGTTGTCACTGTGTGTGTGTCAGCAGCATTAAGATGAAGGGCCGTTTTGTCGAAACAATTGAGAAAGTTTGTCCCAAAGATACGTAGCTTAAAAATATTTGGTTTTCTTTTTTTGCTTTGCTCAATGTTGCGATTACCTTAAGTGCAACCATATTACGATTTGGCTCTATGTTATAAGCATTAGAGGCACTAGAAGCATGCTGTCCATTTGTTACTATATGATCTTATTACGATCAGAAGAAGATAGCCATGTTGCCTTAGCTACTACAAGATTTTGCGCCGCAGCCTGAATCCCTTCTCCGAAGTTTTCTTATGCAAGCTGAATTTTCCTACAGTCGGATTAACTCTATTAACTACTCTCCCTATTTAAGTATTAAAATCTACCCGAACAAATTTGAATGCAGTGGCCAGAGCAACGGAAATTTGCTTTTCATATGTTCTCATGAAATACAGGGTGGCGCAATAGAACGTGCATATTTAAAAAACAGATTAAAAAATAAATACAAAAGGTATGGTTAAAATAAATTTAAGGCATTGTAGAGTAAGAGTAGAGTAGTAGAGTTTATTTTTTAAAAATAACATCATCTAAATGGTGACCCTCTCTACGACGGCACTTATCTAACCGTAAACGAAAATTATTGAAAACTTTCTTCAGTTAGGGTGTAATGGCTGCCATTTCACCATGGATATTCTCCTTGAGCTGAACGATGTTTCTTGGATTATTACAGTAGACTTTGTGTTTGAGGCATCCCCACAAAAAAAAGTCAAGAGGCGTCAAGTCTGGACTACGTGGGGGCCATGGGATATCACCTCTTTTCGAAATCAGTCTGCCAGGGAACATCTGCTTCACCACCGCCATGGAGTCATTTGATGTGTGACAGGTAGCTCCATCTTGTTGGAACCAAGTTCTGGAATTCACTATTCTTGAACTTTCAATTTCTGGAGCCAAAAAATCCGTCCAACATCTCAACATAGCGTTCCGTATTAACCATGACATTTTGGCCCCGCGCATTTTCGAAGAAAAAAGGACCAATTATTCCTCTGCCAGAGATTGCTGCCCATACTGTCACTTTAGGACTGTGCAATGGTTTCTGGTGTTTGATTTTGGGATTTTCACTGTTCCAGTAACGACAATTTTGACGGTTTACGAACCCATTCATAAGGAAATAAGCCTCGTAAGTGAAAAGGATATTGTTAAAATGAAAATGGAAAATCGATTAAGCATTTCATTAGCAGATGTGAACCTTGCTATGAAGTCAGACTCTTTCAATTCTTGTGTTAATTGCAGCTTATATGGATGCAGTTTAAAATCCAATGTTAAAATTCGTTGCAAACTTCGTCGCGATAATTGTAAGACAGACGATCTCTTGCGAGTCGACATTTGTGGATTTCCTCGTACTGACTCCATAACTCTCTCAACATTGTCTTCGGTCTTAGATGTTCTTGGGCGACCATTTGCTTGTGGTTTAAATGTTGAACCGGTCTCTTCAAAACGCTTTACCCATATTTTAATTAAATTAGCACTCGGAGCTTCACTAATTCGCCGTAGTCCATATTCAGCACAATATAGTCGCCTAATAGCAATATATGAACGAGAGTTCTCGTAAAATGCGCGTACGCAAAATGCGCGACGCTTCCCGTCGAAATGATTCATAGCGACAAAAACTCCATGAGCCCGCCAACCCAACGATGTAGGCTCCCCCCCGGTTCGCGCCTTTTCTATCCCGCAAAAAAAGATGATGCAGTATGCACGTTCTATTGCGCCACCCTGTATATTTTTGGTTCCCCGATGCGTGTTGTAATGATTTTGAATTATGGAATAGTAAACTTTAACACTTTTTGCAAAAATTTAGAGGATTAATGAAATATTTTGCTTTTCTGTTTCTGTTCTATA
This sequence comes from Philornis downsi, assembly GCA_019455685.1. Taxonomy (NCBI): domain Eukaryota; kingdom Metazoa; phylum Arthropoda; class Insecta; order Diptera; family Muscidae; genus Philornis; species Philornis downsi. Next base: position 1,780,558 of record JAHXMU010000079.1, read on the forward strand.
TTTAGCCAAAGGATAGCCAATGGGTAATGTATTCCTTTTTGCCTTAAAAAAGGACAATATCATATATATGGCTTTCTTATCTAAGTTATCTCATTCTCAGCAATGACTGTTTTCAATTTAGTATATTTCACATAAGTATATTTACTTGTGCATTTATAGCCTTTCCCCACACAGACCTCTCTATAAGGTTAAGGAAATGTACATATTTAGATGTGCATGAATGTACAATATTTTCAACATTTTTACAACTTCATGAGTTCATTCCAGCAAAAGGTTATAAACAATATTTTATATGCATGTCATCGTTTAAATTGGTTTTTACTTCTTCTGTTCTTCGACTCAATTCTTACTACGAGTACCCCAGCAGTGTCTTTGCATTCTAAAAGAGTTTCCATTTTCTTCTCACATATTTTTTTTTTCCTTTCTGTTTACGGAAATGATAAATGTCCAGTTCTGGCCGTGAGTTTGTCGAGAACTAGAGTTCGAGTTGGGTACTTAAGTGCGGTAAACTGAAGTAAATGAGTTCTTTAAGGAAATGTGTAGTTCGATGGTGTTGTGTCATTGTGGTTCTAATACAGACTAGAAGGAAGGAAGGAGAACAGGAAATTTATGGTCTGTTTTGTTTTGCCTTACTTGTTTGTAATTAAAATATAGAATGGGAGAATTTGTATTTAACAAAAATTTTGCAACAATAAAGATGTTAAGTAGAATTTTGAAGAGTTTTTGGGAGACATGATATGAAACAAATTTAAAGTGGAATACCGTAGATTATAAATTACGAGGGGAAGGACTTTGTGCAAGACGTTATATGAAGTATTTTCACTTTGAAAGCCTTAGTAGAACCTTCGAATATCTAGTAATTTCATATATAATATCATATCATAGATGGATTCTTTGGATAGAAAGAAGAAGTAACACGTCTATTTTATATGAATTTTGATTAAAAAAAGAAAATCTCTTAATATTTGATTCCTTCTATTGTCATATGCATATGTAAGAATACATAAAAGCCAGAAATACATTATAAGCTAAACAATTCATTTGATGTACTTAAATACAAATCAGTGTTTCCATTGGGATACTTCTCCAAATTAAAAACAGCCTTTCATAATAATAATGAAAAGCTTTCATTAAGTTTATGAAAGATTTACAAACAGGTTAAGACAAATTTTCATAAACACTTTGAAATAAAATCTTAAAACTAAAGACAAGTTTTCATACAAATCATGAAAGATATTCACAAAATTAATGAAAAAAATTCTTAAGAATTATGAAAAAAAATTCTTAAAAATATGAAATTTCTTCTTTACATATAAGAACGAATATCAAACATGTTATAAACAAATTATGAAAAAATGTCGTAAAATTTAAGAATGCATTCATTAAATATTAAGAAAAACTTTCATAAACTTAGTATTTTTCACGAAATATGTTCATAATAACCTTAATTTCTTAATTCCTTCTTAACATGTATGAATGAATATCATACATGTTATGAACAAATTATGAAAAAATGTCATAAAATTTAAGAATGCATTCATTAAATATTAAGAACAATTTCCATAAACTTCGTATTTTTCACGAAAAAATTTTATAATAACCTTTTTCATATCTTAAAATATATTTGTCTGCTTAATATATAAGATTTTCGTCTTTGTTTGAAAATAAAAAAAGATTTCGTCATATTTAAGACAAATTTTTTGATTTTTACGAATATATTTTTCCAGTTTAGTTGTTGCAAATGGGACAATTGACTGAATATACTCCCCATCCTATGAAGGTTGGTCCAAAACGATTTTGATCATAATATATAAAGTTTCGTGTTTATTTGAAATTACAAACATATAACGTCCTTTAAAAGGTTCCGGGGTAAACAAGTGAAGTTGATATGTAATATATGTAATTATGTCACTCTCTATTATCTGAAAACTAGACCGCCATCCATTGTGGAGGATTTGTAATCATCGGTCCGGTCAAATCTTGCCATCAGTCCAATTTTTGTTTTATTTTTTCACACATCTTTGTGAAACTTTACAAACGATGGCTCAAGGCTCTAGAGCACTAGTGTTAAACCAATAACAAAATGGAGAAAGATCAAGGCATAGAAAGACGAAAATCGAGAAAGGATTCGGTTCCATCTCCCCATTTTAAACTAACGACTATAGAAGTGGGTTTCTTATAATAATATAAAGCCTATTAAATAGCGACAACAGCAACAAATAACTTTGAATAAACTGACTACATTCATGTTTAGACATTCATGGCAAAGCATTTAAATAGCTGATGGGGAAAATGCAACAGTACGATTGGCCTAATAACGCTTTAAAATAGAATGATAAGCTAACACGCTTTTCACAACGAAACGAAACATAACAGCAGTATACAACCAAGCATCCAAGGATCTGAAAAGCCCGCACACACTCACACACACACACACACAAATCCCATATACACAGACACAATCGTATTGATTTAAAAAGCATAACATCATACAGCCTCAGATAAACATCATCATCGTATACACACACACACATGACATGCATGCAAAGCGCCTTAGACAGTCCTCCAACCCCACCCTATTCGAAGGACAAGTCGACTACATGGAACAACATACTGAAGAAAGAGCTTATTGTGCTAAGCTCATCTTAAAGGCAAATGCCACATATCAAACATTGAATAGAAGACGATTTTGTTTCGAAACCGTAACGAATGTCTCGGTCTAAATGGATGAGAATCTTAGTAAGCGAATACACAGAGGAACGGAATTGAAAAACAAACTGCAAAAAAAAGAGGATTTAAAATGAAAGTACAGAAAATAACCTTAAGAAGAAAATATTTTAAAGTGCCCGGCGATACGGCGGCGGAGACGTGGAGAGGCTACGAAAGTACCTTTCATGTGTTACTCATAGAAACAAGTAACTTGATGGCGATGGAAACAAACAAGAGACCTTTAATCATCAAAGAAAGAATATGAAATGCAACATATCACTCATGGTAAGACGGAACGGAAGGACAGATGAAAATTAAAGATATGTGGCACAAAGTGAGATACAAAAAATGACCGACAGATGGACAGACAGCTAAAATAGACAATAAAACAGTAAGCGATTGACCGAATTATATAGAAAAAGAGAGAAAAACAAACAAATTGAAAGGCCGCTCAAAGATTAGTCAAAAGGCATCCTTCGATGAACTTTCACTATAGAAAAGTTTGCTTAAAATAGCAAAAGCTTTAACATAACATTTCTTTTTTTATTTTGTGCAAAGCAAATTAGTTAATGTGATTTGACAATTCTTTTGGAGAGGCTTTTCACGATTGAAACAGTTTTGATGAACATCATTAAATAATACTGAATTCAGTTAGACATATTTTTGCTCAAAGTCCTTTTTACCGAAAGTAATCTAGATGAGAGAAGTTGTGATGAATCGTCCGGGTTTTTCAATAACGCAGATTTTGGCAGTATGTGTAATCTATGTATAATCTTTTGTTAAGTTTCCTATTTTATATCAGAGACTAGTGACCAATCACCATGGGAAGTTACAGCTTGTAACAATACTTTATGAACTTTATCATCAAAATGAGTGAGTCTCTTGTGGCAACGATGAACACAATGAGACCATTTTCAATTCACATTGTTGTCCTTTCTAGTTGACTATGCAACGTTTGTGGCCTAAATTCAAACCGATTGGTTCGGTGACCGATTAGCCAACAACTGTACTCGTATGTCAACAGAACGTAGAATCTGGCAAAAACGTTGCCGCTGTCCGCGAGGGTCTGCCGAAGAAACGGAAGTTGTCAGTTTCACGTTACCGATCGATGGTAGCCAAGATTGGAAGACAAGGGTGAGTATTGTTTTGGGATCCAGGACGGCGTTAAGTGCCACACAACTGATGTCACAATAAATGTGTTACACGAGCGATTTTAAGGCATGTTTATCTTATGCAGAGGCGTCTTAAGCTGGCCACCGATTTGATTATGCGATTTGACTCTATCAGACTGCGTCTGTTGTGGCTTTATGCCCATAAATCACAAAAGGTCAATGTAATCCGTGCCATCACCTAAATTTATAGTGATCTATGCACCAGAGTCATTGGAAATTGGACCTTTCGGATATGTCCATGTCGCCCATCGAAGAGGCCGTGACCTTCTGAACGATGCCATATTTCGTACAGAATGTCATTGATAAAAAAAAAAACAGATTTCTTTGCATCTCATGCATGAGATATGTGGGGGTGCTGCTTATATTCAGGGATCTTACTGACATCATATTTTTACACTTACTATTCAAAGGAACCTACAATCTAATACCGATTCCGAACATGTTAAGCATTTACTTGCCAACTATTCGAAGTGTTTACGACTACTCGAAGTGTTCGTCAGGCGCATCTAGATGACATCCACCCGAATAATGAAATTTTACGTTCATCTCGCAATTAATCAACTAGTTCTGCTGGAAAGAACAACAGTTCGAATAATCATTCCCCCTTTAAACCATGGATGATAGATTGGTATCGACACAAACGGCATTAACTCTGTCCCCAATGCTATGGACCGGCTACGTAGATGTATGATGGGTATGAGTATAATGCTTGTTTAATTGTGGTAATCAATGGTATAATGGAGGCTGCCTGATGAATATTGATACCTGATTGATGCTTAAAGATATTGTAAGAGTTTTTCTCGCCAGTACATTAGAATAAAACGGCTTTCTACTCTTTGTACGGTTTCAGCAAGATGATATAACTTATTATATCATGGTAGATTACAGCGAAAATTTGCGAACAATTTGATTTCAAGAAACTCCATATTCCTTTGGTACTCAGTGCCTCCTGACTTTACAATACTTGTTTTATTCTTGTGGCGTGTTTCGAATCTATAACTATTTCCAAAAAATAATTAAAAATGACAAAATTCTCATTTTGTTTAATAGTTTCTTGTAAACGTTTTCCATAAAGTCGTTCTTTAAAATGTCCTTGCGAATCCGCTAAAACTGTGTACCGCGTAACTTTACCATACACTCTTCGAGTCTGGGCAATCGGGAGCAGGAATTCTCATTAAGTTGATAGTTTCAGATGCATAAGACGATGTAGCCATTTCACAATCGTTATGCCAACTCTGCTGATGCGGATTGTTGTCTGGATGCGAAATGGCTATACAGATAGACTGGCTGATGTGGATTCTTAATTGGATCAATAAAAGCAATACAGGTAGCCATGCATTATGAGAATTTCATTCTACTAAAACTACTTTCTTGAATCAAGTTTTGCAAAAATGTTAAGTAGTATTCAGCTTGAATAAATATAGGGAAAAAAGTGACAGACTGAAGATCAAAAAAAAAAAAAAAAAAAAACGCAAATTTAAGTAAAAATATTTCTTTTTTTACATCTTATTAAAATTAAAACTTAATTCTTATTTAATTTCGTAGGAAATGTTATTGACAAAATTTGATATCCTGCACTTTTTTGCAAAAAACTGTTAGATTTAGGGATATTTAGCATTTTTAAATTCTGGTCGTCCCCACATTAAAAAACTAAATTGTTAAGAGAAAGTGAAATTTCTGGTTGAACGAATGCCCGATTTAATGAATTCTGTATTTAGCGTATGGATATTAAGAATGAAAGACAAATGTTTTTTTGTACAAATTGATGTTTCTCCTAATTTCAATCTCGGTGAGGTATGGGATCATATTAAAACTTTTTTAATCACATTTTCCAATCAATTGTCGACGTTTTGAGGAGTCCCCATTTACAAAATCATTAAGCATTTAGGCCTGTTTAGTATATCGTCACAGTAATATGAACTTAAACACATTCACCATAACTTAAATCGAACAAAAATTTTATATAAAAAATATTTATGAACAAATTACAAAACAATACTCTGTTTCATTTCGGTAACGATATACTATTTGAACCGACTGATATTTCTGCATCAGTTTCCTAGGGAAAAGTTTAAAATTGAGTTTCAAAACGCCACTTGACTTCAGAAAATTCGTCACACAAAGACCCGACAGCAATTTGAAATTATATTCAAAAATTCTCCAAATTAGTCAAAGTCTGGCGTATTGGAAAAGTTTAAAGACCTTACTGACGTTGCGTTATTAAGACCTCCTGCTCCATGTAAGCTAAACAATCAGTGAAATAAGTACATTGAAAAACTAATTCCAAATCGATTAACTATAATAAATATCTTTTATCTCTTTAGCTGCACTAACCTCAACACTAACTCATAATGGCAAAAAACCAGTTTGATGTGGCGTATAATGACTTTATCAAAGTTACTCGTAATTCTTCTTATGCTGCCTGCAGAGTCTAACAGAAACAAGAATTTGAAAATATTCCAGCATTTTTATGGGAAAATGTTCATTTTCGTTCCTCTCAATATGCTTTGCAAATGCTTTGCATAACAATAACGGGTAGGTTGTTAGTTGGATGGTATTTGTCACTTGTTTTCCTCTTCACACTTCTACTTCACAGTTTCATACTTGAGCGATGTAGAAGCTCAAAGTCCTCCAAGGCTTCTCTGTATCCGTCCTTGGGATGTTTGAACTCTTTTCATATATCCTTGTTTGATAATGTTTGCACATAAAGGACCAACAATAATGACAGCAAAATAACACCAATACGTACATAAACATATGAAAACACAAAAGGAATTTATAGGAAAATTATGTATGGTAGATATTTCGTTTCATTTATTCATTCTTTGGTTCTCTTCCGTTCTATGAATGAACAGAAATATGTTAAAAAGTCTATGCCAGTATGAGTATTTGCATGTTTTTTTTTGTTTTTTTTTTTTTATTATTTAAAGAGATGTTGTATACAACAATATGATAACGATGCAGAGTTTTGAAGGAATTCCTTCAATGAAATGTTATTTTTATTCAAAGGCATCAGGATATAATAAGAATGTATTTAATAGTAAAGCGTATGAAAAGAGTCTAGGAACACTTGGAGGAACTGTATGGCTTAAACTTTACAATTTCAGATAATTTTCAAGTCTTTCATGGCAAACAAGCTTGGAAAAATAATAACAAATAATGGTTCAATTGTTATTGCCTTCTTCAAGGAAGAGAGAAGAGACTTGTCATAATGTGTGACAAAGGATTTTATCGAATAGCAGTGGTAGCCGTGGTAGCTGAAGAGTTTTCTCAGCAACAATAAATTGTTTTTGATGGAGACTCACTCCGACAAATTTTGTTTTGTAATACACATAAAGCCGAAACTAAAGAAATTGCAGAGGTGTACGAGTATAAACAATGGTATAATCATTATCCCACTACGCATATGTTGGATGAATTTATTAAAAAAGTATTTAATCAACCTTGAAACACATATTCTGAAATTTAATGTTTTGTTATTGTATTTTATAACCTAAAACACCTTATATCACGTCTTTCCGATAACTAAAAGTTTTATATTATGTTTTTGTGTGTTTGTGATTGTAAAATCCTTTACAGGAATTCCTGTTAAACATACGAGTAGTGGTTGTACCAACTGGAAATGCTCATCTAATGGCCCAAAAGAATATGTATTCTTAATTCTTGTACAAATCAATAATGGCTAAAGTAACGGGTTATTCATTTAGTGGTTTCAAAACCGCCGGTCTGGCAAGGCTGCCAGCTGTTAAATACCTGTCATCTGAAGTGTTATTTATTTAGTGTAAGGTTTGAAATTTATGAATATGGATCGTTTAACAACCGAAGAATGTGTAAAAATAGTTAAAACTTATTACAAAGTGGTGGTTCAAACATGAGCACTCTTCCTGCATTACGGGATTGTCATAATCGACATACTTACTGTGCAAGGAAAGTGCAAGCTTATAAAGACATTTCGTCACAATGTACGCACTGTCGAAAATATTACACGGTGAATGTGTGAAGAATAATCCGAATTTGTCGATTCCGCGATGTTTTCAGCAATTGGGCCTATCTTACGGCTCATTAGGCGTATTTCGTATTTGAATATGCACCTCTATCCATATACATATAGATTCAAACCCACGCAACAATAAAAATCAGTTGGCCATTGAGAACGGCTTTCAGCAATGAAGTTCATTTCTTACTTGGTGGCATCGTCAACAAGCAACATTGTCGTATATGGTGCTCGGAGAAGCCAGAAGTGATTGTAGAAAATCCATTGCATCCGAAAAAACTGACTGGTTGGTGCACATTATGGTCTGGCAGTGTCATTGGGCCATATTTTTTTGTAAATGGCGATAAAGCAACGGTTACCGTCAATTCAGAGAGCTATGGCCGTATGATAACCGACTAGTTTTAGATTGCAATTGAAGAATATGAACTGGATGATATGCGGTTTCAACAGGACGGTGCCATGAACCACACAACACGACTGATTTTGAGTTCATTATAACGGGTGTCCCAACAAGAACGCAAGATTTAAATTTGGCGCCATTCGAAGTGTCATTGTTTGACATTTGAACAGTAGTTATTGTTTGTTAGTAGAAGGTACGAGGTTAGTAAAAATGGAGCGCTATACGAATGAACAACGCATTCTCATTGTGAAATTGTTTTACCAAAATAGTGAATGGTAATGCTCAAAAAGAGTCAACTGTAAAGAGATTAATGGATAAATTTGCCAAAACTGGGTCTGTTAGTGATGTAAAGACAACAACGTGCCTTCGACCAGGTCGATCGACCGAAAATGTCGCAGCTGTACATGATGATGTCGCTCAAACTCCTTCCACCTCAATTCGACACCGAGCTCAGCAAATTGGTGTCTCCAAATTCACTATGCAGCGAATTTTGACGAAAGATTTGCATCTTCATGTATACAAAGTTCAATTGACTCAGAAACTGAAGCCTAATTGTAAACTCAATCTGCCTACAAATTCGAGATATATTTCTGCTTAATTTTTGTCTGTCTCCTAGACCATTCAGGGCAACCTGTATTGTCCTTTCAATAGACACGTAGACTGATGTGTCCATCAAATCGACATAGATTCTTCTTACGATCAGGAATATACGAGTATATATTTTATGGGATTTCAAGCGAATGTTAGTGGGTGTCATAAAAGGCGTGACAAAATGGATGACAAAATGAGTGATTGTTTTGCTAAAGGAGGAGGTTTAAAAACGTTTTGGAATTTATGCAATAACAAGTAGCTCCACTGCGTGTTGCAATAATGGTGCCATGGCAGGGTTACATGGATGTTTTTGTCAAGGAACCTAAATAGAATTCATTCCTTTGAGCTTCTGATCGGTTATGTATACTGATTTAAATACAAATATCTACACACAAGTATGTAGGTGTACACATGTGTATTTGTATTAAAATATTCCTGCAGGAATGCATATTTGTATGTACGAGTAAGTAGTAATACGGGCGTACATGACAATGTCGGTAGAATTTTTAAAGAAATATTTTTCTCTAAATATATCGCAAGCCTTAGTACGATTACTCACTTATACATATGTACATGTAAAGAACAATTGAATGCATTCCATAAGAATGTATGCAGTAGGCAGTATAATGATTACGTTTTGTTGTCATCCGCGTTAAAACTTTTACGCGTGTATGTTAAGATGATTGTATACGAATACTACAGTGTATTCGTATGTGTTGAAATCTCAATGCAATATTTTAGATGTTTTTTTTTAGCCGATAATATGTACAGGAATGTTTGCACATATAAATATATATTTATATATAGACCAAAACCCGAATTATGAGTTGTAGATACTTAGAAAATGTGAGCATTATTTCGAACATAATGTAATGGCGTCGTTGTTGCTGGTGATGATGGTGATGGTGATGACGACAGTGATGATGATGACAGCATTGACGATGATATTTGATAGATTTTGTAAAAACTCCAGAATCTTCAACGTAAAAAAAGCAAGGAAGCTAAAGAAATCTTTCATGTTTTATGTTCGATTTTTTTTATGAGTGACAACACTTTCCAAGTTCTTTTTCAGATACGTTTTCCCGAAGAAAAAAATAATAATGTTTCCGTTTCCGTTATGAGAAATAGCAACTTTAAGAGATAAAATTGTTATTGAGAGCACACAGAGATGGAGGAAATTTGAAGTTATGTATTGCATTGAATGTCAGGAGTGCATTTGATGTATGCGGATACATTCCTACAGTTTAACGTTTCTTTCCAGCATAATTTCCTAAAGTAAAAGAAGAGGTAATGATGCTTAAATGGCATCCATGTCGAAAAGGAGTACAGACATGAACAATTAAATAGCTCCAGGTGCACGTAATTTCATGCGTTTTATGAAATTCGGTACATTTTTACTTTTCGTGATTACTGTTAAATTTTGTGTAAGCCGATGCCTCTTAATCAATAGGAATAATAGGTTCATGGTACATCAATAGAAGGATAATTATATAATATTGTATGTAGTATCTAAAAATAAGTTTATTGCACATTAAAATGATCTGAATATAAAACTTGCCATCTTCACTTTAAAAAGTTTTTAAATTTTAGTTGCAGTAAATCGAGAAAAATATAAATTTAATATATAACTCGCTTTCTTAATGAGGTTAGGAAGGTTTAAATACATATGTCAGATTTTGCCTTCATCTCGCTGTGGAAGGACATAATTTTGGGAGAGAGCTACAGCGATTGTTTCAATCGAGGAATTAAAATTTTAAATTAACTAACAGTTGGATTACGCCCTCTGAGTAGAGTAGGTGTAAAAAAGTAAAAAATAAAAAAGCTGTTGTTTTAACAACAGTAATCCGCAATTTTTTCTCTGCAAAAAACATAAAGATATTAGATGCGCAACTCGCAGTTTTTTTCTTTTTTTTATAAAAATTCAACTTTATTATGAAAACATATTTACAAATGATTCATTGACAGTATTGCCCATCGCTAGCTACTACTTTTCCCATCTTTCTGGCAAATTTCGAATTCCATCACGGTAAAACTCATCTTTTGAGGCTATCCACGAATCTAGCCATTCCTTGATGTCGTCATATGAGTGGAACTGTTGGTCAGTCAGACCGTGTGCCATTGAACGGAACAAGTGATAATCGGACGGCGCAATATCTAGAAAATATGGCGAATGGGTAAGACTTCCCATTTCAGCGTTTCCACGTAGATTTTAACGGGCTTGGCCACATGAGGCCAAGCGATGTCATATTAAAGTATCACTTTTTCATGCCTCTTGGCATATTGTGAGCATTTATCGCGTAAACCTCGGCTTAATCACATTAATTGATGTCGATACCGATCCCCAGTGATGGTTTCGCTTGATTTCAACAGCTCGTAATAAATAATACCGACCTGGTCCCACCAAATACAGAGCATAACCTTCGCAGCGTGAATATTCGGTTGAGACGACGACGTAGAAGCATCACCGTGCAGTCTCCATGACTTTCTTTTCTTTAGATTGCCGTAATGAATCCATTTTTCATCACCCGTTGCAATACAATAAAGAAACCCCTTTCTTTGTTTTTCGCTGAAGTGGATGTTCATAGTCGAAAAAATGACGCTCAACTTTCTTTGGCTTCAACTCATAAGGAACCCAAGTTCCTTGCTTTCGAATCATTCCCAACGCATGCGATCGCTTGAAAATGGCTTGGCGGGTACCTTCCGATACTGGAGCAAGTTCTACCCGCTTCTGACACGGATCCCCGTTAAGTAATACCGTGAATTCAGTGTTTTCAAAGGTTTTTGGTCCTCCTTCACGCGAACGGTCATCAAAATCAAAATACCCGCCTTTAAAGCGAAGGAACCATTCTCGACACGTGGTTTCACTTAAAGCAGCATCTCCGTAAACGTTTTAAAGCTCTCGATGAGCTTCAGCAGCCGTTTTCTTCGATTGAAAAAAAAAATTCAATACTTTCCGCATATGACGATTATTTGGCACAAAATCATACATATTTACGCAACCAAAAGAATATAACGTCAAAAGAAAATCAATATTGTGTCGAAGCGATATGTTTACCATATACCCAAGCTTGGCTCATGACGTTTAGGATATGCCAGAATCCACTGGTACTTACGGCTGACGCCATCTGTTGGCAAACAGCGAGAACTTAGTTGCGCAGCTAATATTGTGTAAATATGATGAAATAAAAGTAAATCCATTACTTCTCCAATGGACAACTTTAGTAATCTGTATCTTTCGTGCGATTTTTTACGCTAGATGGCGTTAAAAAGATAAAATTTCATACTCAAAGAAATACTCTCGCATGGCAGCATGAATTTAAGGTGATTTTGTTTACTTCGTATTATAAGCCCCTGCATTAAAGCTTAAAATAACATTTCTGTCTTATTTAGGCTTTGAACCAATTAATGTTATATTAAAAATTTAGTCTGACTGGGTAAAAATCAAATATTAAATATTTTGGATCATTGCCTTTATGTTTCTACAGCAAAACAAATCGACTGCATACGAATATGATAAGGATATTTTTAAGCTACTTCACCTGGCTGAAATTTCGGTACTAATTTTTATGCTTTTCTTTGCACTACAACAACCTGGCGCTGCATATTGTACACATGCACAATTCACTGGCTGATAACATATTCTTATTATAAATCCTCCCCAAAGAAAAAAAAGGAAGAATTTTGAAAGCACCTCATTGCAGCAGCAATTATATTCATATCAATCTGCCCCATACCTGGCAATGTTTGGCAATAAAAATTACAATTTAACATATGTAAATGTGCTATTGAAATATCAAATTACATGCAATATATCTTAAGAAACCCCTCTGCCCCCTCTCTCGAATGATTTATGTTCCTAACGGCTACGACCGTCGAAGTTTCTGTTGTGATAACCTGACTTTTGTCAGCCTATAAATTTTTATATTTTGCTTGCTCTCATAAAGGTCTTAACAAATTTTGCCTTAAAAATAATTAAAAACATATTAAAAGTCCTGATTTTGGGCGAAGGAATGTGTATGTGCGCCAGTGGATGTAGAAGTGT
>JAHXMU010000079.1:1793475-1936892 GCA_019455685.1 Philornis downsi
AAATGGCTTTGAAAAGATTTATATTCCTGTTTTGGCAGCTACGTATACTCGCATAACCCAGAAAATACAACACCACCAACAACACTAGCAGCAACAACAACAAAAAGATAACATATTTTAACAGTCAAGAGGCAAAATGGAATGCAGAGAATTGAAGGAAAATATGGCAAATGGAAAATTAATTACAGAATACGACAACGAAGAAAGACTTCGACTACATTAAAGCAACAATCTCTATGTCATCGCTGATTTTAAACGAAAATTAATGGAAAATTATTAAAAGATTTTATAGCAATTAAAGGCAGTTTGCAAGTCATAATAATATCTTATAAAGGAGGAACGTTGTTTAATATTAACTGTTATGAAGCTCCAGGGATCAAAATCGCCAAATTGTGTTCAGGCAAATTAGGTGATTTTGTGGTGCGTTATTGTTAAATATCCACGAGGAATGAAAAATAATATGTAAACTGCGTGAAAAACATATGTAATGAAAAATGTGCAAAAGTAAAGTATTCATAAATTTTTATTGAAGGTTTATTAATTGAACTTTCATCGTAAAAAGGATCTACAAACCTTTAATAAATTATAACTAATACAAGCCTAAGAGTATTATAAACTAAACGCGCTGTTTTAAAGAAAACGTGTTCAATATTTGAAATCAAAGTATAGACAATATTAACCCTATAAGTGACCGTATAGCCACTATCCGCATCGAAGCGAAATATTTTTTCATGACATTGATCTATCCACATGCCCCGATGGAAGAGAAGGACGAGTAGACCGAAAACACATTTTATGAGTGCCTAGAGGAAGCATATGACCACTGTCCTGGCCGCGACATTAGAATTGTTCTCGGAGATTTAATGCAAAAGTAGGAAAATAAGATGTTCTTAGTCCAACAGTCGGAAAATTCAAACTACACGGTTAGCACCTCCAGAAACGGATTCAGACTGGTTTCGTTCGCTGTGACACGTAATATGGTAGCAAGTGGAACCAGATTCTCGCGTAAAGACATCCACAAGGAGCCACAACGTGGCTGTCTCCTAATCATAACACGAGGAATTAGATTGATCATGTGGTAATAGACGGAAGGCATGCTTCTAGTGTCATGGATGTGGGTGTGATTTGTGGTGCTAGTATCAGCTCGGATCATCACCTGGTTATAGCTAAGGTACCCACGAGATTAAGCACAACGAAAAATGTTCGTAAGCAGGCACAAAGAAAGCTCGACATCGCTAGGCAGCATACCCGCGTCGCATGAACAATGAGCTGTATGTGCTATATGCCAATATCGCCGTGATCAATCGCATTAATATACAGCGATTGCGTTGGTTGGGTCATGTTGTGCGGATGGACCCAAATGCTCCGACACGGAAAGTTTTTGACAACAAACACGATGGACAGCGCAGAAGAGGGCCACCAAATCTCCGTTGGAAGGACCAGATTTTTGAAATACTGTCGAAGTTTGGTGTGACGAATCAGAGGAGGCTGAAATCTATTCTATCAAGTAATAGGTAATAGCTGAGCGCCGTGAACTAAAATACCACCGCATAATTTTATCAGTAGTCAAATTCTTTCGAGTAAACCGAATTTAATATGGTTAAGATTATTTTGTTATGAATGTGTAAGAAATTCGGCTCAGTATTATGGACCATATAATTTTTTTTAGAAACGTTCGTCGCATAGCCGTAGCCATTTCATTTGGCATTCAACAGCGGGAAATACTCATCTAAGACCCTTGCATCTCATGAATGAAACGCGGGAGAGCTTTCTCACATTCAGTGAATTTATATGCATTTTATTTTCAGATCCACTCAATGAGACCTACAGTTTAACAACGATTCCGAACGTCACAGTTTGAGAAGCATTTACAAGACTTGTTGAATGCTCGACTACTCAAAGTGTTTATCAGACAGACAGACAGACCGCTCTACTAATGGTAGCTGACTGCAAGCGGAGTTGAACCAGCCATCATGTGGACGGTAATTGCGTGTAATAACCGTCATGCCACGATTAGACACAAAAAAATATACACATTCTCTTGAGAATGTATCGAAGATTGGTCAATAAATCACAAAATGTGCATAATTTTATTCATTAAAATGTGTTTATATTATAAATTTTTTATATAGCCTTCAAAGTAGAACTCATTTTCCGGAAAAGAATTCAATACTCGCTGCAAATTCTCTTGCCTTGCCTTGAAGGGGTAACTTGAGTTTTGGAAAGAGAAAAAAGCTGGCCAAAGTCATGGTATAAGAATATAAGGTAACGCAAATGAGAAACAAAAATATTTAGTTCTGCGCAGATGACATCACTCGGCTTTGTGTGCTTTTTGTTTAGAATATGTAGGTATATGAATGTAAGATTATAGAGACAAATTATGCTGATATACATTTTTCTGAAATAAATCTATATTATTTAAACAATATGCTTTGTGTAAAAGACACGAAGAAGCTTTTTATTCATTTTATAATTTTGTTTATTTTCGTCGTTTTTGGTAGGCCGTGTTTTTAATATTTTCATTTAATTTACGTATTGTAAAATACATACGGGACCTAAAGAATAATTTTTTAACAATTAATTCAAATTATTATCACTTTTTCACTTAAATTCACTGTTGTTTAACTTTCTGTCTAGCCGAGTGACGTCATTCCCTTCTTTGTTTACATTTCTCAAGAATAACGGACCTGCGCAATGCGTAATCTCTTTATATCATTCTTGAGCCAAAGTCATGTCAGATGAATATAGCGGTTGTTCGAAGATATTTTTGTAGGTTTTTTTCGACAAATTTGCTCTCTCTCTCTCAAATGCCACGTAACGTCCATATTTGCCATCTGAGTTGCGGCCATCTTCAACCACTGCTGCAACGATAAGGGAATTTCAAAGACTGTTTATTTAATACTCGTACATTTCATACACCCAGCATATGGTTAATTTTTCTGCTGATTTTTCCACTGAAACATCTTTATGACGCTGTTTTTGCTCTACTGAAAGCAAGCGCGGCGCCCAACTTAATCTTTAATTCTTTGATCAATATGCGATGTACATGTTTTATAAAGTTGCCACTTTGCACCAAAATTATTTTTTTAACCGAACTGACGTATAGATGGCGCAAGTATCTATACGTCAATTCGGCTAGTTATGGGATCGTACTCTCATATGCTGGGATATGGTTAACTATTCTCTTCATTATTTCTCCTTTTTTTACTGCTTCTTATAAAAATTCTTTCTGCAAAATGACCTATCTGCATTACCAGCCCCTTAAATGACATCAGCGACATAACCTAAGTAATGTCAGGACCCATAACCACTTGCCGTTTGTGTAAATTCTTCCTTTTCTTCTATTTTCCTCATATTTAATCTGTCCAACATCTGCAACATTAGCGCTAATCTCTCGAGTGGCCATTAATGTCATTATTTTCCTCTTAACTTATCACCAAACACACAAAATTCATGATAGAGCATGCATCGCATGCAACCCACGTTTTATCATGTCGTCGTACTCTTTTTAGCTGTCGTATTCGTAGGAATTGTAAAAGAATTTTATTTGATTTGTATTTTGTAGCACAATGAGTCCAGCCAACCGGGCGACAATGCGCCGACTTGAAGAGGCGTCAGTGCAATGGCATCCAATGTGTAAGAGGGTACAATAAGGAAGAGATGGTAATGTGCTCCTAGTTTCATAAAGTTTCATAAGTGCATTCACTGCATTCGATAATATGCTTTTAGTGGCTAAAGAATATACATAAATCATGTCCAGTTGATAGTGTGTGATTAGCTGACAGTGGATATTTATGTAAAATCCGTTTTTCTCGAATTGAAATAAATATTCGGATTCATAGTAATTGTTTAGTTCTTAATGTGATTTTGATTGTACGACTATGTTGAAGATATCCATTTTGATGGACAAAATATGATTTTTATATTTAAAATACATCGAGAGTTTATGTTCAATAAAGGTTATCTGTTGCTTTTAAGAAAATGTTTTCGTAACAGGAAACTCTCTAATAGCGCATCTGGGCTATAGTTTTTTTTTTCCTGTCAGATGGAACCGTTTTTGTCACACTCTGGCGAAAAAATGGAACCAATTTCGTCATTTACATTTTTGCAAAAAAGTACCGGTAATTGATGATTTAAAGAGTCCGCTTAAAGGGATTCTCTGTGTTGGCAGAATCACTGTATACTGTCGCGCAGTTTGAGTCCAATCCGTCATATTTTTATTTATTTAATTTTATTTTATTTATTTAAAATTTAGTGATACAGATGGAATTTCGGGCGTCGAATCGCATAAAATGTTACGAAGGTGGCGGAAAATCTGGTGGACGATTTGTCTAGCCAGCCGCCAATGTCTTCCACAGACCTTAAAACCGATAAAGTGAAGGAAATGCTGACCCTAAATTGCCATCATTGTCGGTCGACTATTTCCCAACGAATTCCTGCCAGATGATCAAATGGAAAATGAAGAATATTATCTGGGTTGTAAGCAATTTGTAAGAGAGCAAATTCGTTGAAAAAGGGCAGATTTGTGAAAAGGAAAATCATGGGTTTTGAACAACAATAGTGCACTACCTATTTAGGCTATCATTATGAACGAATTTCTGACCAAAACCACAAGAAATATCATCGAACAACCGCTGTATTCGTCTGGTATGAGCTCCAGCTTACTCTTTTGTTCCTTGAACGAATTTCTGAAGTCAAGAAGTATCATCGAATAACTACCGTTTTCACCTGGTATGGGCTCCAGCTTACTCTTTTGCACTCGGAACAATTTTTTGACCAAAACACTCAAGAAATATCACCGGAGAGCGTTACCAATTTATTTTCGACAAAATTGAATGATGTGGATATAGGTTAGGTTAGTGTGTGAGTCTGAAAAGATAGACTCACTTAGACTGCATAGTCCATTGTGATACCACGGAAACTAGAGATATGGATGTCCCCAGTTTCTCCCGTTTAACCATCCTGAGAGCCTCAGCTTATTGTTAATTCGGACAATATCTATGGCGTCCGGATCTCCTAGGTCCCTAAGAAATAAGAGACCAGTGTTGATCCTCGTCTGTTCACCAGGGCGGGGCAATTGCAGAGAAGATGTTTTATGGACTCCCCCTTCTTCATCCCTGCATCTCTTGCAGAAGTCACTTTGATCTCATTGCATGTCTTCTAATCAGACAGTGTCCCGTCATGGCGGATACAATTAATGAGACGCCAGGTCTTGATAGTGAAAGCAGAGTGTGTGAACGCTTCAGATCTAGCCGAGGCCATATCTGTCTGCATCGATTACAGCCTCAGACAGACGCCTACCTACCATTTGCTGCTAAATATGCTCTATTTCGCAGTAGGAACTTGCAAGTGGCTAGAGGCATGCCCACGGCTGGGGTCTGCAAGGTTGTCCTTAGTTTGTCCAGCTCGTTTGCTCTGCAGTTCCCTGGTATGTCTTTGTGGCCCGGCACCCACATAAGGTGAATGTTGAAATACTGAGCCATCTCGTTTAGAGATCTGCGGCATTTCAGGGTTGATGTTGAGTTCAGGAACAGGACAGAATCCTGGGATAGGTATGACCTGCAGTTCCACCGAGATGATTGTACGTGTCTCGCGGTTAGTGCCACGATGGACATATTCTATACGCAATTTAAGGGCTCGGTTTTCTCTTGACTGGGATCATGGGATTAGATATCGTTAGGCTTTTTCTTACAGAGCTTTATTAAATCGCAGGTCTATTTCAATAAGCCACTTTCGATCCTAGCCCTCAAAGTCAACATAACTCATGTCATTACTCAAATTCAGCCAAAATTGAACCACCCGGTTTTGCGCCACACTGTGAAGCCTCGTTGGTCATTTGAGTGATGTTATATTACACACAAAACGTCATTACATAAAACAAAAAAATTCGTTAAAATTTCGTAACCGACTTGTTTTACTCAATATAAACATCAACCTTCTTTTTTGAGAAACTTTATAAAATTTAGGATTTTTCGACACAAGACAATTCAAATTTTGAATCATTGTCTATGTCTCAAATGTACGAACGACACAGCACCTCTTTTTGTATTTACACTCCATGCAGCAAATACTGCTCTTTAGTATTCTCACATAGTGCTGTCTATTCTTCTGGTTCTGCATCTTCGTCTACGTTTCTATCTGTGGATTGCTTTATGTTTCGGTTCCTTTTCCCCACTTTCGTTGCTTTTCTTGTTATTATTATTATCATTTCTTATCTTTTCCTCATGAGTAACCCCAATGACTGAGTGGGATGGATGGTGGGCCACATTGGCCCATACAATGTCTATCGATGAAATATCTTGTTTACCATCCCGGTAGTTTTCTTATTACCAATGTTTTTGGGTGATAACAAGAAACTCAATTGGTGGGCTGATGCTGGGTGGCTGGAGGAATGCCAGTTTACTTAGCTCTTGTAATGTTGCAGGGAATTATGGCATCCATAAGGTCATAGACGTGTCAAATACTATACGGGTATGTGGCCAAAAATATATGAATGTTTAGTTAAAGGTTATGCCAAGATTTTAATACAAAGTTTGCGCAGTGAAATTTGTTTCTCGAACAAATCAATTTACATAGATAGGATTTTATGTAAGAATATTGATACGAATTTATTTTCTGGCAAAATATATTGTTTTATGTAGGAACGAGATAACTGATATTTTGAATAGGATTAAATGTTAACATCTAACAAACTTATTGTTGTAATATCTTGTAAACTATATTGCAGAAATAAGTAATGATGTATGATGATAGTTCCACATCTTGGCTTGCATTTAGTATTGCCATGAAGCCTATAATAGATGGTGAGTTCCATTCCACCTGTTCTTAATCGAAAAATTCAATCTACATAATGACACTTCCGATAATGTATTCTGTCAGAGCAGTTAGGAGTAGTTTAACCTTGGCGAAGAAAGCGGTGAAAAGTGGAATTAGATTTCAATATAAAGGTGTCCATAGGATAGTTAGATTTTTTCTTTGATTGAAAATATAGAAACCACGAAAATTCAACATATATTGCAAATAAATGGAAAACCGGAATGATTACGTGCCAATAGATGGAAGACATAATTCTAATACAATGGAAGTGGGTGTGAGCCGTGGAGATAAAGGCCTGGCTGTAGTTGAGATATGCATGAGATTCAGTAGAGCAAAAAACGTACATAACCAAATAAAGGGTGTCCCAACAAGAACGCAAGATTTAAATTTGGCGCCATTCGAAGTGTTATTGCTTGACATTTGAACAATTGTTTTTGTTTGCTAGTAGAAGTTACGAGGTTAGTAAAAATGGAGCGCTACGCGAATGAACAACGCATTCTCATTGTGAAATTGTTTTACCAAAATGGTGAAAGTTTTGCGGCTACAGTTCGCAAATTGCGATCGATTTGGGGTCACAATAATGCTCAAAAAGAGTCAACTATAAAGAGATTAATGAATAAATTTGCCAAAACTGAGTCTGTTAGTGATGTAAAGACAACAACGCGCCTTCGACCAAGTCGATCGACCGAAAATGTCGCAACTGTACGTGATGATGTCGCTCAAACTCCATCCACCTCAATTCGACTAATCCACTATGCAGCGAATTTTGACGAAAGATTTGCATCTTCATGCATACAAAGTTCAACTGACTCAGGAACTGAAGCCAGCTGACCACGGACAGCGAAGAAAGTTCGTTAATTTGGTATTGGAGAGACAACATGAAAATGCTGACTTTGCCGATAAAATCATCTTCAGTGACGAGGCCCATTTCTATCTCAATAGGCAGAATTGTCGCATTTGGGGTGAGGAAAATCCTCGAGTGATACACGAGAAGCAAATGCATCCTCAACGTGTCACTGTGTGGTGTGGATTTTGGGCTGGAGCAATCTTGAACATTTTTTTTATGAAAATGAAGCATGTTAAGCGCAAACAGTCAATGGTGTTCGGCGTCGTGAAATGATATCCAGTTTTTTCGTGCCCAGAATTGAAGAAATGAATGTGGAGGGCATGTGGTTTCAATATGACGGCGCCATATGTCATACACCAGAGAAACAATTCAATTGCTGCATCAGTCATTTAAATCTTGCGTTCTTGTTGGGACACCCTTTATTTATAATGTTGTCTACATATACCTTTCGAAATGGGAACTGAAAAAAAAAACTAAAAAACAAAAACAATTGAAACATAGAGACAGCTTTTCCAATGTTGTTACAAACCTGAGAAAATCCAAATGTAAAGGTAAGAAAAGGGCAACTAAAAACATCAGTTTTCAGATCGATACTTCGTCGATTTTCGTTAACTGTAAGCTAGCCTTGTACAGATCGTTACCACAAAAATATGTGAAACCATGGTCGAGGCTATTGTTTCTTTAAATTCAATTTGTCTTTGAATGTAAAAAAATATACATTTCCTTGAGTGAAGGAAAGTGTAAATCGTACTAGGACATTCTACATTAAACGAATAGGTCGATAACTTGTTTTGTGGCTTCTCTAACATACTTTTGGAGATGAAAAGAAAGCTGCAGCAAATACATCTAGCACCGGTTTCAACAAAAGCCACATACTATCTGCGTATGCTAATGATCCACACATGATTAATGGATAACTTTCGTAGATGTTTCAGTAACTTTCTCCAGAATTATGAATGAGTAAACAAAAATGTGTCTGGCGATAAAAGGGGATAAATCCAGACTGTTCTGACAAATAAAGAGTCTATTCATTAAAATTTCGCCAGAACTTTTATAAGTATAATTTGCGGATGTTCTTATCTATCTCAGCAACTCCGTTGTTGGGTTAGGAAAAGAGTATTGCCTACAAGCTCGTGTTATTACGGCGAATATGCAATCTTCTGTGCGATTAATAGTCGATATTTCTGAAACATAGTTGATTTTAATATCTTTATAAATTGGAGATGAGATTACTTATAATTTCATATTTGTTTGGTCTAACTTCAACATCCTGCGGATGCGTATTGCTTAGTAGCAGTCTAAATATTTGTATGTTTCATTTCAAAATCATCTTAGGAAACTAATTCCAAGTATTGGTCTGGCAACTCTCCTCGTTACATGAAAGCACAAAAAAACAACGCACTGGAAAAAATCATTGTTATTGTGAGCATAATATACCCTCCTTTTGCAAGAAATAGTTATTTGAGTAGATCCAGTTAACTTTAATAAAAATGACTCTTTGTGTACGTGATTGCAAGGCAGCAAGGACTTATTACGTTCATAGTCGACCTGACTCGATTCGCATGTACGACGGATTCCTACTGTTGCAACAAGCGACATTACAGACATACTTCTACAGTAACTTTGATGAAAAAAAGAAGTAAACATCTGCGTATTCATCCTATCGACCAGACATTGGGTCTTACAGTCCTGTTTTCTTTCATACATTCCAACAGAATGTTGTAGTCCTTCGACGTTGCAGTTGCAGTTACTGTTCTGTGTATTTGTTTATGTTTTTCTTATTCCCTTTAACGATTTTTTGCAATTCTTATAGTAAATAAGTAAGAAAAAGAAAATGGGACCAAGAGAAACGTTTGAAGCTTTATTTAAAGTTGTTGCAGCTGCTACAGTTTCTATTAGTATTGCAAATAATACTTGCAACACTAATACTCTATCGCCTGCTCACTCGTTACCTCTGACTCACACTTCTTCCTAAACAATTGCAACATCGTTTTGCTATTGAAACTTTCTGCTGGGCGGCCTGATGGTGTGCGTGGGTGAGGGCCAGTGCATCGTGTAGTGCATTTATTTACAATGCGTTCTTGTAAGATATATTGCAACGCATTATTGTTGTTGTTAGTTCGCTGTTAGTCCTTCTTCTATTATTTCCACTTTTTTTTCGATTTCGACTTATTTTTTTTAGTATTCACTTTTGTGTTCTTAAAGTTGCATTGTCCTTCAGAACGACTTAATCGTAATCTCTTGTACTATCGCCATAACTTGCAGAAGGGCGAGAGAATTAAAGAATCAAGTGATTAAACATTACAGTAATAGAAAACCTACGAAGCTTAAAGGCGAGCACAGCATACGGGATGTCACAGAGTTGATGTTTCTGTTTTTCAATACTTCCGAGGCAACATGGAGTGATTCCAAAATATTATTGAACTCACATTTTTTTAATGTATATAAATTGTCAACTGCACTCTATTCTAAATATATAATATTTAAGGAGGCATTTGGGGTTGTTTTATTCATATTTTGTAGTTTTGATCTCTCTTAAATATTTGCTGTTCGGAGTGCGATTTTGATGGCTGTATTATAGTTGAAATCAACTATCTTTTACAGTTTGCGTCTCGCTGAAATATTTGCTGTTTGGCTTGCGATTTTGATGGCTGTATTGTGGTTGGAATCAACTATCTTGCAGGCGGTAGTCATGTGGATTAACCGATGTACAGTGTCGGTCACAATTAAACTGATATATTTATAATATATCTTTCCTACACCAATGACTGTAGTTATGTTGAATTGGTCATTCTTTGTAGTGACTAGCAATATTATTGACCGAACGCGGCGTGATGGTTAATACACGCAACCATTCTTACCATGATCACAGGTTCAACTCCGCATACAGTCACCTATAATTATTTGAGCGCCGCACAGTGGGATTGCTTCATACATTTTTGTGCAATAAATATAAGGAGTTGCCGTAGAGTCTTGAAATTTGGCATGGAGAGTTTTATGACGTAGAGTAGGAAAAATGTAAAGTTTCATCCAAATCGACCACGCCCATCGGCTACCGCCCATACAACTAAAAATGAAATTTTCGTATACATTTTTTTCTGTTAGGTAGAAATTCTTGTAACTTGGCATGGATCATCTGTACTACGAAAACAAAATTTTTGGAAAGTTCCATCTAAATCGGCCACGCCCACCGCCCACCGAACATTCAACTCAAAATGAAATTTTCGTATAAATTTTATTCTGTTAGGTAGAAATTTTTGTAACTTGGCATGGATCATCTGTACTACGGAAACAAAAATTTTGGAAAGTTTCATCCAAATCGGCCACGACCATCGCCTATATTATGCACCACATACGTGTTTTGTCTTTATTTCTTTGCTTAATTTGTAGCGTAATTTCTTGTGACTTTTTTCATATAATGTATAACTTTGTTCAGCAGTATAAAATATTATAAGGATTTTTTTCTATAAATCGCAATAATATACTCCCTTCCTTCATTTTATTGCAGTCAGAGCATGGAGGACGCCGGAGCTAACCTTTTTTTCATCCAAGGAAAACTTAGAACACTGAAATTTCTAGGGCTCTTTTTAAATTTAAATAGTTTCGAAACTATTTATGCTATCCAGTTGTCTTTTTTTTCTTAAAGAATCACAAAATACCATATTTTTAGAACATCATGACACAAAATAGTTAAACGAACAACAAATATGCATATACAGGCCCTCAAATTGCATTAAAATCATAGTCGTTTTGCGCTTTACTTCTCCCAAGCATTTTTAAGTAATTATTTTGCGATAAAAAAATATTTTTTTCAAAAAAGCAATGATGAATTTCTCTTAACTAAATAATTCCGAACAAAATTGCATCATTACATTTTTAATATTTTACAGTCGAAAAATAGACTTTTTGCACTTAGAATCTCACTGTGCGCCGGTCAACTCTATGTGTCTGACGAACACTTCGAGCAGTTCAGTAATCGACAGGCCTTGTAAATGCTTATCAAATGGTGACGTTCAGAATCGTCATTAAACTGTAGGTCTCGTTGATTGGGTCTAAAAATAGAATGTGTGTAAGCTCACTGAATGTGAGAAGCTCTCCCATGTCTCAAGGGAGAGATGCAAGGGAATTTGTTTTATGTATTCTAAGTATTTTATATTCTTAGTGGTCGTAAAAATCTATGCCATTTAAGCCTGTCTGCCCGCCTGTCCGTTTGTCCGTTAAATACACGATATAGGTTTAGGCTAGATAGAAAAAAATGTCAACGGAGGTGTGGCTTTGTGCCAGCCTTGTTAAGAGTAAACATAGGCAAAATCAATTTCGAAAGACTAAAAGAAATTTTTCCGAATTTTTCAACAATTTTAGGATTTCTTTGTCAATTAGAATGTACGGTAGTAGTTGATAGATAAAACAAATTATCGTCCCAACTTATGAATTCCTATAAGGTAAATCCCTAACTGTAGGGGAGACGTATATTAAAAAATATAAAAAAGCTTTGTCTGGAAAATGATCTAAATCGATATAATGTGTATGGAAAAAGGGCATTTCCCACACACCCCTCTTTTTGGCATTGAAGGAATTCATAACATTAAGAACAACATTTCCATGCAGACTTAGACATTTTAGAGGGACAGTTCTAAGCGAGAGTTAATTATTATAAAATAGTTAAAAATTTATTATTTTTAATTGGAAATGAGGAAGATTGACGTATGACGGACATGGAGAAATGTTTTTGGTTTATTCTTAGGTTTACATGGTTGACCTTTTTGATAGTATGTAATTTTGTTTTCCTATTCGGCTTGAGATCATGCTTTTTATCTTTTCCAAATGTTTGTTATTTTCGAATATTTCGACTAATTCCGCAGGTTATCTTCTCATGCTACTAAGGGTGATTTAGCCACAAAATCATCTTTCGGCGAACAAAAATGAAATTGTATGTTTATGTTTTTTTGGAGAGAGAAAAAAGTACTCCAAAATATATGTGAACTTATAGCTTAGTTTGATATAAAACACATGAAATTACCTATAGCTGTTAACGGCCTCGATCGTGTCATGAGCTGTATGATCTCTATGGCGCATCAAAATGCAGAAATTACGTTGGATGGTCAATTTGTGCAGATGTATCTAAGGGCTCTAGTAGTAGATGTTATATTTGTATATGTTTTGATACAGATATGTATATTAAAATGAATTGGCAATAAAATATACCTATATAATCTGCCTTTTCATCCAATTATTTGTATGCAAATAGACTGACGGCAAAACAATCGTTAGGAAGTCTTTAAACTACGCTTAAAGATAAACAAATTTTGACAGGAAAAATTACACATATGTGAAATAAGTTATAAATATAAATTATAAAAATAAAATATTACTAACTGCAAAGTATCTAGTGCTAAATGTATCGATATTACAACTTATCTTACTTATTTTGTCCGAGTCATTACATACAGGGGATATATGTCAGTCTTTATGTATACTTTTATACAGGAATGATGGGAATTATAGCGATAAGTTGCTGTTTAGTGCGATGTACGTAAATCTCTTTCTTTAAATAATTTGCACTTCGATCCTCGTACATTAACTGAAGTATCATTAGCTCATGAAAATGAAGTGGATCGGTATATACCTATATGTAGGTGCGCATAGTTACGAAGGTGGTGCCAAAAGTAGCTGACCTGACATATAGATAGATGGTGCCAGTAGTTTGAAAAAAGATTATTTTGGTGAAAAATAGCAAACTTACAAAACTTATGTTTTAGGTTTCAAGGACTTACGTTGTTTAGTATCGTTATTTGAGACATCACAAGTAAACGATCTCAGTGAATTCGTAAGCATGGAAAAATTTGGTTACCGTTATGTAATTCAATAATTCCATTTGAAAAATCTCAATCTAAACAATATTAAAGCCGAGCTTAATTTTATATTGAGAGAGTCTGCTCTTTCATTTACGGCTATAAAATATTGGGTAGCAAAGTTTAAACGAGGCCGTAGGAGCCACCAAGACGAACACCGTAATGGTCGACCAATTGAGATGTTGACGCCAGACACGGTTAAGAAAATCCACAAAATGATATTGGATGATTGTCGGCTGAAGGCGCGTGAACCATTTGAAATTATAAACATTTCAAAAAATGCTATACGTCGTATGTGAACCGAAGATTTGAAAACGAGAAAGTTGTGGGTGCTGCGCTTGCTTCCAATAGAGTGTTTGGCGATGTTTCACAGCAATAAGGCCAAATTTTTGCGTCAATTTATAACCATGAATGAGTCATGAGTCCATCATTCCACACCTGAGAGAAAGGAATAGTCAAAAAAGTGAACTGAAATGAGAAAATCGGTTCCAAAGAAGGCGAAGGCGCTATTTACAGGCGTCGTGAAGATGTTTCAGTATGTTGTTGGGTGATGTTTCACCAAAGCAGAATTTTTGCTTCGATTTATAACCATAGATGGTACATTAGTCTACCACTTTACACCTGAGAAAAAGGAACAGTCGAAGCAGTAGGCTGGTATGAGAAATTTGGCATTGTTCCATCTGCGGACAAGGTCATGGCATCTGTGTTTTGGGATTCGCATGGGGTTATTTTTGTTGATTATCTTCATAAAGAAAAAACCATCAGCGACGACTACATTTAATTTATTGCAGCATTTATGTAATGAAGTTATGGAAAAAGGACACATTTGGCGAAAAAGAAAGTGTTGTTTCATCAAAACAATGCTTCTATTCACACGTTCACTGTTGCGATGGCTAAAATTAATGAATTAAAACTTAAAATGCTTCATCACGCGTCTTATTCACCAGATTTAGCTCACTCGGATTATTTTCAATTTCCTAACTTGAAAAAACAGCTCGATGGTAAAAGATTTCCCAGCAATGAAGAGTCAGAGTCTGCGGTTGATGGCTATTTAGGGTATTTAACAGTCCTTACTATAAACAGGATGTAAAAACTATTGAATATCGCTGGAACAAGTGTATCGAGCTAAAAAGAGATTATGTTGACAAATAAAGAAAATTTTTTCCAAATTTTTTTTTGTCTTCTTTGTTAGGTCAGCTAGTTTTGGGACCGCCCTCGTAACATGGGCACATTTAATTTTATTTTATGTAGCTTTACATTTATGTTTTTTAAAAGTTCTGGAAACGTATACAATATCGACAAATCAAAGAGCCAGTGTAATCAGCATAGAACTCCTTTTTTGGCTTGCAAGGAGTCATTCAGATACTTAGCCATGCAACCAGCTATTCAGACATGAGTTAGATAGTGGTGGTATTTTTTTAAAAATTTTAGATTCCGGAACGAAAACTGAATGTGCGATTGTGCTGTAAATTGTCGGCGGAGTCCACATATGTTCCCTCGTGCTGTTGAGAGTAGTAATTAAAGTATCCTAGTTTAAAACGTCAAGCAGTAACCAAAAGATTATTAAATGTAATTTAAACGTGTTATCAAAATGTGCTAAAAGTATTGTCAGTCTTAGGTGCATATGATACAGGTTATATTTCAAAGCTCTTTTAATTCTGAATGGATTTATTAACACATATTCGTGAATAAATTGTTTTTAGAAACAATGCAGAAAATTGCGCCAAGGATTTCAGTCATTATAATTGTTATATTTTGCCATTATTTACGTATACATTAATTAATTTAAGTGGTTGGTGGTTGTAATTATATTCGTTTGCTCTCTTCATACTAAAGAGCATAAATTTACATATTTTCATAAATAATTTATTAGCGGAAACAATGAAGAAAATTAGGCCGAGGATTTGTCTCATTAAAATGGTTTTATTTTTTTAATTGTTGATGCACATCCTTATTTAAATAGTTGATTAAAAATTAAATATTTTTTTAAATCAATTATTCGTTATGAATTTTAATACACCAGATTGTATCTGTTTAAAGTTTCCTAAACGATTTCACAATTTAAATAACACGTTTATATCGACCCTGAATTTCTCATGATAGGAATAAAAACCGAGTATTTTATATGAATTAATTATGAAAAGTCCCATCCACGCTGTGATAATTTCCAACAATATGCCATAAAATTGATAGGAAATTAAAAAAGCTTAAACCGATACAATGTAAAATTGTTATGAACCACAAATGCTTTTACATCCACTACACAATGCCACAAAATACCTGACTAGAGGGAAAATTTGGACGTCCTCTTCAAAGCAGGCCTTGTTGCTGTCTCTCTTTCTGATTCGAAACATATTAGAATATACTTTTAAAAGAAGGCTTTATGAAAGGTGTTTTTTTCTTCTTTACCGAAAACCACTTTTCATGATAAAAGGATTTCTAGTTGATCTATCACTCCTTCAACACATGTGAACACATGCTTGCAAAAAAAGGGTATATAGAAAGCCTTTACCTCTTGACGACCATTAATGACAAACTTATGATACAAAGCTGGAGAGGAATTTAATATTTTATACGTTGCGATGTGAGTTTTATTGCGCTTGACCTCGTCCATGTTATATAGAACTCATATACCTAATTACACCTCATGACGCCTCATCATGTATCTTGTAACGTCATGACGTCGAAAATGCTCTCTATTAAAATTGAAGGGATCATACATTTTGTGGAGAATATTTCTTACAAAAAGCGAGAGCAGATTCATCAGCTAGTGTCATAACAAAGGCCCACAATTTCATCTGTTTTCAACAATATTTCCTAATTTTCAGGCCGATATCATTATTTTATAGATGGAGGATTCAAGATATATGAAATCATCCACAGCTCTGCCACGTTTGCTGCAGCTTTTTCCATAATCATCTCCAAAAATGTGTTAAAGAGGTCAAGCGATGTTAATTGTGGATGAAAGTTTTTGCGAGTTTCCCCAATAGATATTATAGCCTCTTTTTGTTGTTGTTTAGTTAAGATCTAAGCAATGGCTTACAAATTATTCACAAAATTTGTTACTTAAAGTATTCGCATGAAGCAACAATCTATGAACAAATGCCCGCGAAAGGATTTAGTTAATGCTGATCATGCTCAAAGCTTATAACTATTTTCTTAAAGTGTATGGCCTTCGCACTGTCTAAGGCCCAGTTTGTTCCAAAACGACTGAGATATACCTTAAGTCACCTTTACTGAAGGCTTCTTGCTGGACAGTGCCATGACGCAAAGGTATGTTCTATACTCGAAGGTATATGAACTTTGCAGAAGTGAGCTGTCGAATGTGACGCATCAACTTATTTTTCTTGGGTTTTCCCCTGGAGTTGTCTTTCAGACCACATATTCTAGATGACATGTTTGAAAAACTTGTTCAGAAGTAGTTGGTGCACGTATTTGGAACAGTTTTTTTTTGTTAAAAAATAGCTAATACTTTTAGGTTCTAGTATATTAATAGCTAATCATCATATGTCTTAAATAATTGATCTGTCAGTC
Organism: Philornis downsi; assembly: GCA_019455685.1. Classification (NCBI taxonomy): domain Eukaryota; kingdom Metazoa; phylum Arthropoda; class Insecta; order Diptera; family Muscidae; genus Philornis; species Philornis downsi. Next base: position 1,810,525 of record JAHXMU010000079.1, read on the forward strand.
ATAAGAACATTAGCCTTTGTTATTCTTTAGCCATAATATTGATATTTTGTCGTTGTTTTGGTTCAGTGATGGACCGCCTGCACCATCGTCGGTGATGGGTTCGATTTCTTCACTTGTTCTGACATCCGGATTCGGCAACTTTCAAAAGTGTTTGCAGTGTTTGTTTCCATATTTGCAGTGCAACTTATGTATTCATAACCAGACTTCCATTCTAGTCGCTTTGTCAGGACTGCTCATTATTGTCACTTTTACTATTTGGAAGAATTTTAATTTTAATCCTCACTCTGCCAATCTTTCCGCAACCGTTTCTTCCATTTACGAACACGATTTGTCTCTCTTTTTTCTTTTTATATCGGTCCATCACAGTTTGGCTAACGATTTTCCCAAGTAGAATGAGACATTTGCCATTGTACCAGTACTTTTCTTCCAAGCGCTGCTTATCACAACCGAAGAGTCTTGGCTGAGACAGTTATTTTGAGGGTACGTAGCATTACAATTTCAAATTTTCTTCATTTTTGTTTGGGTACGTTGTTCTTTCTGCTTAATATCTTATATATTCATTAGCTGCAACCACTTGGTTATTCGAACATATTTTATAATCAGAAATCACAGACACGTCCATTAGATTAGAAGCCCACTTTTCATTTAGTATCACATGAGCGACTTCGTTTATTGCGTTTTCATTAGGAAATACTCAAGTGGCCTTGTGGATAACTTTAGATTTACTGTCTCTGGGTCCTGTTATTATCATACTCCTCATTCCGTCGAAATTAGCCTTTCTGCAGCTCTTATCAAAGCTGTGACTATGCAGATGAAATTTACCAGCAGTTAAAGTAAAACCATCTTCCATTTACGATTTAGAAGTAAAAGTTCCAAAAGCAAATTTAATGTGGTGGACAGAGCAGCGGTGATACATTTCGTATTGGCGTTTATAAAACATATCATTGTCTTATTATCACAAATCAGCGTAACAAGAAAAAATTGTATTTTTTACTATTCAGTTGCTTACATGGCTAACCACAAGCCAAGGTATCTAAACTTCTCACCAGCTCCTATTCCGCATTCAAATACAGCGGTACAAAACATCACAGTTATTATGTCTATACCTATCTAGGCCAGTTCATCACTGTAATTTACACCGGACATTCCAGATGATTATTCTCGAGTCATGTTTTTTTATAACATTTGCTGAGTCTTTAACACGTGTAGATTCTACTTCTTGCTTTTCTCTTGTGCTTTTTATAATAACTTTTTTTTTAAATATACTCGTATGGCTCATTAAGTCGGCAGATCTGGTCCTAGCTGTAGATCTACCAACAATTGAAAATTGAGTTTTAGTAACTGATGTTTCTTCTATTCTAAGTCGCATCGGCGTTTTCACCCCATTTGTATTCTCTAATCTAATGTCTTTCCACTTCAGCTGGCGTCACATGGATGTCCGTTATTAGGGAATGCTTGACATGGCATAGAAATTTGCAAACTACTCGGGCATTTCTGCAAAGATACCTTTTCTAATTGTTGTCAAGCGAGTAACGTTAAAACGCTGCAAATTACAAATTAGAAATACAAATTCCTTCTTTTTAATAATTTTCTGCTAGGGAAATCCAACATACGCCCTCTATATAGTTATTTGGAAATCATGCTCAGAGACAGCATGGAGGTGTTACATTTCGCAAAGACTTAATCTCCCTTCAAAACTGCTTTCTTTTTAAAGCAAAATCCGAAGGCCTTGCAGTTTCATTGCAAACAATTCCGTCTCCTTCGTAAGAGCTTTCTCAAATTGGATGCGGATGTATTCCTTTCAAAGACATCTAGTAAGGTTTCCATTATAAATATTATATATATAATAAATAGCATAATGTATTATATTATATAGCATAATTATGTAATAGTCTCGGTGATACGACATGCAATTATTAAACGTGAGATGTGATACCGAATCCAGGAGCCGGCTAAATTTTACAACCTATTGAATATTAATTTGCAGTTACTGCTGCGATAAGTGACTAAGGGATACTGCCATTGAGAATCAATATTATGGAAATTTGTTTGTATATCGTTCTTCTGCAATATTTTAATATGCGTTCTTTTGAGGCGTTAAAAAACTTCTTCTTGAAACTCTGCCAGAAGGCTTTTTTCAGGATCACTTTTAGCAAGGAACCTATCCAGCTTTGTGGATAGGTTACAAGGGAAAAACAAGGTGGCAAGTCTTCCTCTTTAATAGACTGCCATTGTTTACTTGAAATGCAATTAAAATGCTGCAAACAGATCTACATGAATACCCCACAGGCCTGGTAGAAGGCTCTAAAATCCTCTCTTTTCCCCTCTGAGTAGTCTCAGTTGTTCACTCACACAACTATAAACATACCAGACATATAACCAATCAATGTTAAATGTAGAAATAGGCAAAGAATGAGAGAATGAGTGAGAGGATGTCAATAAATTGATCGCTGATTGTTTACAATTCATTAATTCTCAACCAATTGACAAATGCGCCGCAGCCGTAAATGTCAAACCATTTGATAGACACATTTGGATTGTGTAACATCAGGAGAGTTGGAGAGAAAGTGCTAAAGAAACAAAAAAAAAAAAAAAAAAAAAAACAAATACAATAACGAACGAGAAAGTAATGGTCGCAAAAATGACAACTAGTGATGATGACAATGATAATAGGAAAACCAAAAGTGGAAAACGTGTTCAATTGAAAAAATTAAATAAAAATTTGCACAACACTCTGATGACTGACAAACTTGCCGGTAAGTACGCAGAAGAGGAGAGCTGAAAAAGAGTGCACAATGTATAAAACAAGCAAACTGTATACAACAATTCAAGTGACAGCATGTTTGCCTGTATTGTTAAGAATAAATAGGACATAGAGGGGGACAGAGAGAAAGAGAGAGAGAGAGAGAGAGAGAGGACAACAGTGATAGCAGCAACAAAAATTACTACAACGTCAATAATTGACAATTGTAATAATAACACAGAGATGGAGAAACACAGATGTACTCACAGTGATGAAGCAGGATATGAAAGTTCTTTTTAATATTGACTACAATTACAGTGATTCGGATGGTTAGCTTTATATAGATGTCTGGTATTTTAGAAATAATACTAAAGTACTGTGCAGAGGGTGAAGGGCGGAGGGTGAAACCTTTTTAAAAGACATTTGGAAGCAAGAGCTTGTAATTTCCTTTTTTAAAAACTTTACGGTTTTTGCCTAAAGACGATAAAGGGTAGGACCAGTTCGCCATACCTAAAATCTCCCGTTTTCGTTGTAAGAAAAAGTCTTAGAATACAATGATTTTGATTTTGCATTGCACATAATTTATATTAGATTTCAAGAACTAATTAAATTACTTTTCCGTTTTTCTTAATATTTTACTTGAGGGAGATGCTAGATTTCGCTTTCAAACCTTTGATGTACCTGTAGAAACATATCGTAAAGTTGCACAATTTATATTTTATGTAATATATTTATATTTTGGTTATAAGATGGCTTTTATTTGAAAATTTCAGATATAAGGAAAAATAGCCAAATGGATGTTTTTTTAATGATGATTTGTAACAATCATTACTGTTGTGTGGCCATCCATGGCATTGTAATTAGCGAATATCGTGCAAATCATCGCAGATTTACGTCCCGATACAGTCGTCTGTAAGAAAGACTTTTATTGAGTCAATATTTTAGGAAAATGTTTGTGATCGTTATGAGGTCTAACATACAAATTCGGTGAAATCTCTTAATTTAACGATGTTAGTACAAAATTTACGACCTCTGATAGAAAAAAGTTAATGCTAAGTTACTATACTAAATCTGAATTTGCAATACATTATTGATCACCGGTGAATTTTTTTAGCTTTCCTGTCCTTAACCACATTAACATCTGTTATTGAAATTAAAAATTAATGAATTATAAATCAGCGATCAGTTTTATTAAGGATTCGAAACAGTTTTTTGCTAAGAAAATTTGCTTAATAAACCCAAAACAAAAACTAGTCGATTAGATCTATGATTTCCTGATGACAGCTTTTTCGTGTAGGTAAAACTTGGTTTCCAGAAATTTTTCTATTATGTATACAATATCCTGATGGCAATTTTTTCGTGTTGGTTAAACTTGTTTTCGGAAAATTTCGGTAGTCCTTCGATGTCCTAAGGAGATCAAAATATATACACGTTTTATACAGAACAGATCCTCAAGGAATATAATTTTTGATTTTTGGATTGTGATCGGAGAAGCGCAGAATTCTAAGTTTTAGTATCTTCCTTAATTGTGAGGTTTACAGATACTTAAAAAACTTTCAATTCTTTCACATCTTGCCGTTATTAACTCGGCAGACGTCCAATAGTACACTTATAATATTTGAATTAGACTAACAATATTGTTATGGATATACAGGGCCATCGCGTTTCTATAACTCAATTTGTGCCGTTCATCGAATTTGTTGATATGTATTTTATTATTAGAATCAATGAATACATTGCCATCTCTACAAAATACTGTGCGTTTTTCTATGGACGTACCAATACCTGACACAGCAGTACTACTAACAGTCCAAACCGACAGCGCAATAAGGCCAATGTCTGTATAAATGTGCATTAGGATGGCCGATGTTTTTAACGTTTGGAAAAGTTTTCAAATTTGATAGAATTTGTCCTTAACCCAAACTGAACATATACATGACGTTACAAAAATTACGGGAATTGGTCAATAAAATATAAAAATAATTATTTTTCATTCAAATTTAGAGCATCGAGTTTGAAGTAGACAAAATGGGAACAAAGAATTTATCTCAAATTTAGGTTTCAGTTGGAATTACATGTGTTGAATCGATGAAAATGTTGTAGAAGACATACGGTGAATTAACTTTAAAAAACCCTGGTGTAAATGATTGATCCCAAAGCTGAAAAAGAAGACACAAAAAAGTTGGGAACATTTTTCTAAATTGTTTAACACAATATCCTTTTCGTTTGATACACTTGTTTCACTGGCATTCAATAACTTCTTTACCCTGTTTACAGTAAGAACTGTCAAGCTCATTCATCTCTTCATTGTTGGCACATCTTTTACCATCACGATATTTTTTTCAAGTTTGAAAATATGAAATAGCCCAAAGGAGCTAAATCTGGCAAATAAATTGCGTGCTTCATCACTTGAACTTTAGTTGATTAATTTTGGCCATCACACTTTATTTTTCGTCAAGTCCGGCCTTTTTTCTATAGTTTCACCACTTGAACGTTGGAATAAATTACCATAATATTCGTCATTGATGGTTTTTTCCTTTCTGAAGATAATCAATAAAAATAACCCGATGCACATCCCAAAAAAATACACGCCATGGCCATGCCTGCAGACGGAACTGTCTTCGCCTTATTTGGACGCGATTTTCCCATTCCAGTCCACTGCTTTGACTGTTCCTTTGTCTGAGGTAAGGTGGATCTGTATTTATTCATGATTATAATGATTGACGCAAAAATTCGGCTTTATTATGGTGAATCATTGCCAAATATTCTACTACAACATCTTCACAATGCTGTTTTTGCTGTATTAAAAGCAAGCGCAGCATCCATCTGGCACACAGCTTTCTCATCTTCAAATTTTTGATCAATGTATGATGTATAGCACTTTTTGAAATGACTATCATTTCAATTAGCTCACGCACCTCCAGCCGACGAACATCCAGTACCATATTGTGGATTTTCTAGCGTGAACATCTTAATTGGTCGACCACTACGGTGTTCGTCTTGGCAGCTCGTACGACCTCGTTTAAACTCTGCTATCCAATATTTTACAGCCGTAAACGAAGGACAAGACTCGCCCAGAGTACTAAGTTCTACTGGGGGGGAGTCCGCTTCTTTGGCTTTAATATTGGTTGGCCTGAGACCCTTCAAATGGAAATATTAAATTACATAACGTTGACAAATTTTCCCAGGTTTACAAATTCATTGAGATCGTTTATTTTTGATAGCTCAAATAAAAATACTAAATAACGTGGTGCCTTGATGATATAGGGGTGCCACTTTTCACCAAAAATAAAGTTTTTCATACTACTTGCACCATCTATGCGTCAGGTCGGCTAGTTTTGGGGCCGCCGTCGTATAATGCGTTTTAAATCAGTCAAGATGTTGCGAAGAATTGCCTTGCCTTGGCCGTTAGCATCTTCAACTGAAGTTAACATTAATAAAGTGAAGTAAATGATGACTAAAAATTATTACTTAAATTTGACTCCGGCTTTTTGTAGTTTTTAGACGGGCAATTGTGTGTGAAACATGTAGCCACAGTTGTTGCCACAGTTGTAGTTGCGAAAGGCCTGAATGATCTTCAAAAACTTATAACCACTGAGATTATAATAAATTGAGCCAATTCGAACACATTCATAAAACGTATTACAACGGATGATGAGTGATGGCCTTACATGTTTGCCATGCAAAACGGTCAATAAGCTTCAGAATAGCAACTTTCAACTGAGCCGAAACCGAAAAAAAGTACAAGAAAGTTGATCAAATATCGGAGTAGTGCTAACTGTTTTCATTGATTATCACAGTGATTTTTTAATTTAGTATTCTTGTCAAAGGGTTAGACGATACATAAAGAATATTGTATGGGCATTATGTTCCGTTTAACAGATCAAATTAGTAGAAATATATGGAAGAAAATGTAAGGGAACAACTATAATACTAACTATAGATATAACTCTGACTGACATTTTTATCTTTCCCAAGCACAAATTATTACTTCGAGACTCCCGTTTTCACTCGATGGAAGGGAAATGGGAAAATGGGTTTGCAAAATATTTTGATGATTGGATTACTCGGTGGTATTTTGGTCCTTTCCGTCGTCGCCGAACGGAAGCAGCTTAGAGTTTTCCCCGTCTCCCACCAGTGAGGATACTGCATCCTTGCAATGTAGTATCTACCGTTCTATCTACCTGGGGTTTCAGCATCTGCAGGTATGTAAAAATGTCCAGTCTTTACTCTTTTATCGCAGGGCGACCAATCCCGTAAAGTATGTTGTTTAAATCGTCAATTTGTTAGTAGCTTTGCTTTTGCTCTGTTAAGCAGCTCCAACCGGTGACTTTGGCCGGTAGTGTGGGTATCAGGAGGCCTCGGGACTGAGTTTCCGCTTAATCATTTACTGTAGGACCACTAGTGAGAGCACCACGCGGAATGTGGTTGATACCAACATCGGTGGTAGAAACTTTGTGCTCGAATGTGGAGTTGCATTACAACCGGGTGCTACAGATCCACAGAGTAGCAGAGGTAGTAAGATAGGTCTCACCTCCGCCAATCGGGATTATGTTCCATACTAGCATAATCAATTTAGTGTCTTCTGGCTGGTAGAAAGGGCTGACAATTGCGGCAGCATGCTTCCAAAATTGTCAGCTCCTATTCTTATATAGTCCAAGTTTAACTTGGCTATTCCAGGGGGACGTTGGCAATCGCATTGTAATATGCCCAGTGTGTTGCACTCCGTGGGTATGGCCTTCACGGAGAGACTCACGTTAAACCGCCGTAAACTCTTTGTAGTCGATGCAATAAATTTGAATAAATTTATGAATATTATATTTTATAAATATTCTGCGTTTTATTAACCAATTCCCGACACTTTGGTGATGGAATGCATAACATAATGCCGTTGTACCCCTTTAATCAGATGTGGAGTGATTACTTCTTTCTTCTGGCCTTACAAGCATTCTATTTTCAGACTCACTCAGCAGGACCTACAAATTAACGACGATATTGATATGTCATTGTATCGAGGTTTGAAAAACCATCATGGCACGACCGGTCACGACAAAATATATATAGGTATGCTACAATCAAAGTGATTTAAAAAACCTCTGTTATGCTATCTTAATATATCTTCACAAAACGCATCTGTAGAAGGACTTAGAATTTTAGGGCCAATTCAAAATTGTACTCAAATTTTTTTTTGAAAGGTTTAATAAACCTTTAAGGAGGTGCAAAACATGTTCGACACCAATACAAAAAGGGGCCACCTTAATGTCTATGCAGCAGTTGGTATAGTAGAACAGCAACTTTGACAACAATTACGTAGAAGTTGCACCAACACTTGCACATAGAAAGCAACTACATTTCAAAAAATTTAAGGACTCACAGACGTAGACAGAAATAATATAAAACGAAACTCTGATTTTCAATTATATTCCAGTTAAAAAGTTTTGTACAGTTTTTGTTATTATTTTGTAACAACACAAATGAGAATGAGGGGTGGGGGCGGATGGATATCAGCATCAAAATCACTAATAGCAGAGGTGGCGGATCCAGTGTTATCAGCATCATAATCATCATCGTCATCATCATCATGGTCGTCATCTTCCTCGAAATTGTTTTAATTTTGAATTCAATTCAGATGTAGCTGTTTCCTTCTCTCTCTCTCTCTCTCTCTTACACTATTGCTTTTTGCTAGCCCATTAATAATTCAGAAAATAATAAACGAAAATCAAGCACGTTCTTCTCAGCTTGTTTTTCTGTCTGTTCTGACATAGAAATGAATGAATATTTTTCGGACAGAAGCAATAAAGAAAACGAAAATCAATTGCAAAATTATACTCCAAAAGGTAAATTGGAAATGCATTTTGGGAAAAAATAATTCAATTAGCAAGAGTTTTATTGGGGCGCAGAGTCCTAAAGGAGCAAAGTTTCAGTTGAAATATCAATAAATATTTATTCAAATATGATGCGAATGGCTTAGGGATTTCTTCGGTATTGCGGTTGTTGGGGAATAATGTTTAATATTTCTTATTCGTTTGATGTATTTTGCATTTATGATGCTTCATTTTTATATCATACAACAATAAGGCGAAATTACAGTTTTGTCTTAGATTTGTGTATGAGAGTTGGATAACACTTTTTTCCAGTTCCTATTTGTTTATTTGATTCTGAAGCCTGATGATTAAGCTATTGCAAATAATATCCTCCTATTGTGGTCAAGTGGTTTTTAATGCAGATGAAATGGTTAGTAAATTGACATAAAACTGCAAAACTAAAGTTACATCTAGCTTAGTTATGGGCATAATGACAAGTTGTCTCTAGAGAGACAACGTTGTTGCCAATTTATGTCACATCTTGTGGAGATCAATTTGTCAGGGAAAATTTCGTAAACACATGACAGAGATATGTCGGATGTGTGTGACATTTCGTTGGTGGAATCCAATTCTTTAGACACAGCTAGTAAAGTTTTCAGCTTAGACAACAAACATTTGTTTAATATTTTCACATTTTGCTCTGAATTCCTTGTAAATGTCTCCTTTCATCGTCAAAAAAGTAATTACAGTTGATTTCTCACGATGACATCGCAGCCCGTATGGGCAATTTATGCGAATGAAGGATTTCCAGTGCCTGCCTTTAGGACTTGTTTCATTACAGTAGTGATAGTTTTGCTTACATCCATAATGAATATAAGTTTCATGCGAAAACAATATGGTTACGACATAAAGCCTTTGATTGGCATTTTGGGGCTTTAATTCTGGTCCCAATTGAATATTGTAGGAGTGAAGCTTTAGGTCTTCATGAAATGTGCAGTGTAATGATGTTAGAATTGCATCTAAAGCAATTTCTGCTTCGAAATCGTCTCGAACAGACTAAATAATTCTCTGCATATTTTCCAACATTCGTGATGGCGTTACTCTCTAGGATTTTGTTTTTTTTTTTTGTAATGTTACACGAATCTCTTCAAATTTTTTGACCCATCTGCGAATGAGAAGAATGCCTGGCTCATTATTTAAAAGGCGATAATCACGAATATTGCTGAATCTTGTACGCGTTATGGTCTCGCATTCATAAAACACCATCAGCCCCCGAGAAACGCTCCATAAAGAATGTAATCTCGAGAGTTAGGATGTTTTGGGCTCCTCGGATTCATTGCATTCGGTGAGTAAGCTAAACAAAGTTAGACTTCCTTTCGAGACATCTCGCATTCATAAAGCACCATCAGCCTCCGAGAAACTCTCCATAAAGAATGTATTATCAAGAGTTAGGATGTTTTGGACTTTTCGGATTTATTGCATTCGGTGAGTAAGCTAAACAAAGCTAGACTTCCTTTCCAGACATCGAAGCAAAATCTAAAAGAATACATGGGCTGCATTTTCATTATTTGGTTTCAATAACAATTAATGGCATCTAATGAAGGTAACAGTTCATATCCATTTAATATCAAACAATTTGACTTTGTCCACTATCCAAAATATTTTCTACCAGATGCAAAATGATTATGTCAATATTTATTCAAATTCTTAAAGAATGGAAGCAAGATCTTCAGAATGCGCTGCGATTCATATTGAAACTCCTCAGTCGATTCAAAATAGCCAGACATTGCACTGGCTAACTTAAGCGTACATGGCTGTTGCTAAAAGATATTGGATAATTTTTTTGACGAAGAACTCTCTCACGTCATTACTGTGTAAGAAGGCGCATTATACTAACGCAAAACTCAAATCTGACCCTTTTTGACAATACTCAAATAATAATCTTTGATAACGCTTTCACCCGGCGGAAGAAACTCGCAATAATCGAAGCTGTCAGCATTACTTTAATTTTTGAGCGACTTTAGAGCAAACTTTTAAGCCCTTTTTTACCTTGGGCATAATATTCATTCAATTGGTCAATTGCTTCTAGATTACAAGCATAGATTCAATTCCCATCTTCCGTAATAATGTGTTTTATAATGTACATTGTTAGTCAGAAGTCATTCCCTCATGGATTTTAATGCAATGATCTTTTTCGAAAAAATTGAGTGTTTTTGTTTTCAAAATATAGGATATATTGAAAAGGAATCCATTATTTTTCCAAAAGATGGCGATTGGATTACGATAGATGGCGTTAGTAAAGCATAAATTCGTACTCAAAGAATTATTCATTCAGCTTTTGATTGTTTGATTTAGTATTGTTTTAGGACGCTTCAAATATGGACAACATTATAGAGGAAATATCGCATATTTTATTGGTTTTCTTCAATAACATAAAAAATGTGAGCCGGACGTTAGCCGGCTGAAAATTTGTATGGTGTTTATGTCCTTAATACTGTAACAGCCAATTGGGCGCAATATTGGTTTGGTCAGTTCCATTTCGTTAATTTTAAGAAAAAGTTGCACCTTGCTCTGGAAGGCTAATTATTGAAAATATCGATAAAATAATGAAAATTGTCCGATCATTATATAAACAGTGTTTCGTACTCCCATTTCCTAAACATTCCAAAAAAACCGTCTTGAAACTCTTGAATAAGGTTGGATTCAAAAAGATGCTCGATGTTTGATGTTTAACGCAAAAAAAAAATCATAGACCGGATTTCTATATGAAAATGGCTACTGCGTGGCAACAAAATCAATCCATTTCTGAAGCGAATGGTGACTAGCGATGGAAAGTGAGTCATATAAGATTACATTAAGCGAAAACGGTCATCCTTGGTTCGCGGTGAGTCGGCGTAAATTGTGGACAGGATAGACGTTCAGAAATATTTTGGTGTGTGTCTGGTCTGATGACAGGGAGCCATTTACTATGAAGACGAACTATTTATTTGGACATGTATTGTCAACAATTAAACCGTGACCAAATAGTTGCCACCTATCTCTGTCTATGATGACGAATGATTTTGTTGGTGAAAAATTCATAATAAGAAAAGTTTATGAAAATCGACTCTTTCAGGTTTTTCCTCATAGCGGCGAGGGTTGCTGTGAGGGAGACATAAAGGAATTACCCACAAAAAGAGCAAAAAGCTATCTAACAAAATATTGCATATTTGACCTAAATTCGAACTATGTTGTATAAACACTTAAATGTCATACAAAAGTAATGGAATTTTTTATTCAAATTTATATTATTTTATTCTTATCTATATATATTTTATTTATAACCTCTACCATACAATATTCATTTTAAGTACTATAAAACTACAACAAACTTCCCAAAATATTATTTTGGAAAAAAACTGCACAAACATTTAAAGCTGATTACGCCTCTCCCTCTGAATACTCTTAATCAATCTATTACTCAATTCATTTGATGTCATTCGATTGAAACATTGACCATTCCTTTGCCCAACATCGAATACATTCAATCATCCATCCCCTATTGTGCTGTTATCATCCGTAACCACATCTTCATGGCATTCACACACTATTAATTCAATGGTCTCATCGGAAGATTTTTCCATTAAATTGAAATTCCCATAACAAACACAATTTAAGAACTCTTTGAATGGCAAAATCACACTCACACATATACTGTTGCATTAACATACCTTACAGACACACACACACACACACACATGCAAACACCTTTGTGGACACTGTCAGGTATTATTACGGACAATTTTACCGCAATCTCAATACCAATAAAAATATTGTTTTTTTTTTTTGTTTGTGGAGCAGGCGGAGTGACAGAGAGAGAGGGAGAGCAAGAATATGTGCGTGTCGGCCCTCCCAATCACCAGATGGAACCGGAACAGAGAACCCAAAAAATAAACGAACTAAGGCAATGCAAACAAGTTCAAACAATTGATAACTCAAGGGCGAAAATGTGTCAATGTATGGGTGATTCCATAAAATTTAAAAAAAAAAAATTAGAAACTAATGTATTTTACTATGTTAATAAACAAGTCAAATGAATAATTGGAAACTTAAAGGTGAAATCTGAACAGTTGAACGTAAAAAATTCATATTTCCACAGCCCGATAATTGTGGCCTGATATAGTTCATCTCTAGTCTAGGAATATCAAGTAAGCAACTTGTAGGTAGAGCTGAACTCACCCCGTAATGCTCGAAAAGTGCGCACGTCTACATCACCACTTTTGTAGTAAGTTTCAACTATTTCTACGCGTTTTACGGTTGTTAAATGATTCATACTGGTAAAAGGCAAGCCTTTCCCTAAATAAATAGCACTTCAGATGGCAGGTATTTAACAGCTGATAGCCTTGCCAGACCAGCGGATTTTAAACCACTAAATGTGTATGAGGAGAAAACATTTTAGTCATGATGACAATCTGGGATGCCATCCGCTATACTGTGACTGTTAAACAATTTGCATTGGGCATACATTTTTCAGCAATTTTTCGTAATTATTATTGCGTAATTTTTTGTTGGTTGATGTTTTATGTTGTATATTTTGGAACTTTAGAAGTTTTCTTATTTAAGACTATTTTTGGGAACTAGAAAATGGGAAAACAACAGTGATCTAAGTAAAATTGGAATTTTATGGTTTCTTTCAGAATTGCATTTTTCTGTATTATGGCGTCGTTTTTGTTAGGCAGAGTTTATTATGTGGAACCAATTATATTAAATATTATCATTAAAACTGTGTCCCACATTACATGTAAAGTCAATTTTTGAATATTTTATATGCAAAAAAAAAAAAAAAAATTATGTAAATTTGCTTGACACTAGGAAATCTCTTTTGGAAAGAGCCATATTAGAAATTGCCACGTTTTCAATCTCTTACATCTATCCTTAAAACGTTTGCAGTTTAGACCAATATAAATTGCTTTATGTGTTCTTAACACATACATAAATAAATGCACACACAAACACTTTGGAGGCAAAAAAAAAAAAAAATAAAATTAAAAAGGAAACAAAATTTATGTCAACATGAATGGGGTCATAATATGGATAAAAAGGACGAGAAGGAGATAGAAACGAGGGATGAAAACTTAACTGAGTGTCACAGTCTGCGAAGAACGTCAAAAGCATTGCCACAGTAAGGGATATATTCAAACATTGATATTGATTATAAAAGTGTCAGAACGAGGGTCGATTTTAAGTATAACTGGAAAATGCATTTCGAAAAATTTTAATTTCAGAGGAGTGAAAAAATGTGAATAATGTTTTTTTTTTTTTTTTATGGTGGCAAGTTATTCTCGATGAATTTTTTTAACTTAGATATAATTGTTGTTAATTGTTGTTAAATACATCTTATATATCCTTTTGTAATATCCTTTATAGTCAGTCTGCTAACTGCAATATAAAACAATTTAATTTTATGGCCGAATGTCAGTAGTAAATCATGTCCGCCTCAAGGAACCATCGAATACCGAAATAAATGATGATTGTTATCTTTTCGATAGATTTAAAGTGTATTTAAGGGAAACTTTTTTATATGTTACTAACCTACGGAAAGGATGTCACTGTTGGAGCTTTCAAAAAAACAAATGCCGAATGGTTTCTGATAGAAATGGAAACAAAAATTACGAAATTATCACTAACAAAGGGAGGTCATCCACAAAAAGTTTGAGCGGTCTCATAGGGGAGAAGTTGTAAAAGACTACAACGTCAGATTAACGCTTCGTATCGTACTTGAAATGATATCAATTCTCCTAAGGAAGACTTTGCAGAACCCATTGAAAGCTTAAAAAGTTAGGAAAATATTCGTATAGAATGCAAAAACAAGGAGTACAATTTTCCGGTGATGACATTTTGGCTCTTATACTGGAAAGTAATTTCACTCAAGAGTACTATTGTAATATTCGAGCAAAAAAGTAAGACAAACAATTCTGAATTATATTCACTATATATAGGTATAAATATTTTAAAGAGCAATTAGAAATGTAGACCTGAAGAAATAATCATTACAGAAGGGAGACCAGAAAGGACGCAAGAAATGTGCCTGAAGAGCCAAAATAACAGCAGTTATGTAATTACAAAGCGAATTTGTAACATTAGCGATCGGACCGAAATAGCGAAAGCTATATTTTTTACAAGCAATTACATCTTAATAATCTGTTTAAATTCCTTTTGACTGACTGATTGATTTAGAAAGATTTTTTTGATTATTATACTTTGCTGCCAATAAAAACAACAATTTATAATTGAGGATAAATGTAAATCATATTTTGAAAGAAAAAGAATGGTTACAAAAATAAATTAGAACCAAAAGATCAGAAGCATTCCCTAAACGAATTAGCGATGTTATTAAGCGGTTTAATTATTGATAATGTTAGCATCATAAAAATATTAGGATACAGTATTGATGATACTCTCAAATTTGAAAGCCATATCAGGCAGGTAGTTTCTAAAATTACATTCTTGCTACGCAAATTATTTTTATTTATTTTTATTTTATATTTTGCCAAAAAAAAAAAACAGTAATACTAATACTAAGGATACTAAATCATATAACATAACTGTGTCTCTTCCGTTAAAAATACGAAATCATATCGCAAAGGCAATGCTGATCCCACACGTTATTTATGGGTTAAAGGTTTATTGTGCAACAAGTAAAGGTACACTAGAGCGATTAAAAATATGCTTTAACCGTATAATTCGTTTTGTGTATAAATTAAAACTGTGATCATGATACACCATATACCATTGAGTTTTTGGGATGTATATTTGAAAACTTTATCGATCATACAACTATTTTGTTTTTCTACAAAACTATGATATTTGGCATTCTCCAATACATAGTTTAAAAATTTGTATTTGGAAGATCTTCAAGAACCAATATTTCATAACTTTCGCTGGCACAAACGCCAATAATGCGGCGATATTTTCGATGTCGTACTTCACGATTATGGAATTCAATAATTCGATATGAATACAGAAGATTCTCACTATCATGCTTTAGATTTAAGAATTTCTTAATATCTTGCTTCTAGAATTATTATACTTCACTATAAAAATGTGTAACATATTTTATATCCTATTTCTGTCCATATTTTTTGTTAATATCGTTAAAACTGTCATTACTATTATTAAAACTTTTCAAGAACTGAAATGTAAAATTTTAAGCTTGTGTCGCAAAATGTTGGTCCACGTAATCAATTTGGCCATATGCGGCTTTGGATTGCGATATGGAAATAAAATAAATAAATAAATAAATAAATAAATAAATAAATAAATAAAGATTAAATATGCGTCACAAGTTGGGCTGAGCTATGAGATGGACGGCGTTTCACAGAGTCATGGGCGATAACCCAGCTCATTTTCAGATAAGTGGGCGCATCGAAAACTCTTTTGTCTCACAGGATATACGAGTATACAGATATTTGGGTTTCTGTTGGTATATAAATTTCATTTTTTTATTTTTATTTAAAGCTATAGAATTTGAGATGGCACTTCACGCTGTTGGATACTACTACTTGGATACTACTATACATTGTTTTAGTTAATAGAAAATGTCATAAAAATGGTTGAAAAGACAGTAAGTTGGATTCAGCCTGTGTATAAGCAAGTTTTTTCTAATAGATTTCGCTCACTTGTGAAATTTGCACTCTACAGGTTAGAGGAGGTTGTACCAGCCTATAGGCAGATACATGGGCATGTCAGCAACTCCCTCTTATTTTACGCTTTATATCACCTTTGTTCGTTTATCCAATGAAAATTTGGTATTTGATAGTACAAAATAACTTTTTTTTTAATAAATGCGTTTAAAATTAGGGTGGCCAATTAAAAATATATAGAAATACGAGTTCATATAGTTCTTTCCAGTATCTACACGATATCATAGAGGTATTTTTTAAAGAACAAGAAAAACGCATATTTATACAGATTCGGCTTTAGTTTTTATATGGCAAAGTTGATTTCGTTGATGCGTTGATTCAGCATTTTGCGTTGATTTTGCATCATTTCTAACTTAATTCGTCTGTGAATGTGAGATTTATTTCTGTCAAATTTTATCGTCATCGACGTCTCACCTGGAAAAATCACATTGACTCAAAAATCATACAATTGAAATTAAAAATGGCTCAACTCCACTGGCTTATTGGCTCCCAGTCTACTCTCAGTTTGGAAAATAAAATCACCATCTACAAAACCATATTGAAGCCAATATGGACATACGGCATCCAATTGTGGGGAACGGCATTGGCTTCTAACATAAATAAGTTACAGAGAAGACAATCAAGAATACTGCGCCAAATTTGTGGTGCTCATGGTATATTAGGAATGATAATATACATAAAGATTTAAACATTCCTTATATTTCCGAGGAAATAAAAAAATTAAGCAGGTCATATGTATCGAAGTTGTCCTCCCACTCAAACCCATTCGCTCAAAACCTTCAGCATTTTCCTGGCCATATACGGCTAAAAAGAAAGGACACGCTAGACTTGGTCCGGTGATAAACAGATCTGTTCGCCAAAAACAAGATCCGGCAATGGCAGGATACTTTAGTTTAAGATAGGATTAAGATTTGAATACTTATTGTAAATTTCAAAAGAAAGATTCAATAAAGAAAATGAATGGAAAAAAGAAAATTTTATCATCCTGTACCGAGCTGTGCGACCTCTATTGTACTTTAAGAAATGTAGACGGGTGGGCGCGAGTGACTTTATATTGACGTAGGTTTTTATAACGGCTAAGCTGGCTCCATTGTCAGTAATGAACGGCTGTAGTTGAAATCAAAGTGAGGTTAAAGAAAGATTTTTAGTAACTCAGGGGTCAGCAAGAAAGAAGAGAGGAAAAAATTGCACCGAGTTAATATTCGGATCATAAACATAATTTCTGGAAAATTCATACTTTAACCGGCTAAAAAAATGGAAAGCCGGGGTACAAATTATGACTAGATTATCCAAAATTTGAATTGTTGAGGTCTCAATCAGGCAAATGTGAGGCACACAAAGTCGAACTACTCTGATTAAATAATTTATGTCAAAATTAGGAAAAAACTTCAACCTTCCACTCCATTCCTTTAATTGATATTCAAAGAAAGAAACATTAGATTGACGAAATATCAGTTACTTGCCTCCCAAACAAAGTTAATTCCGGAAATTTCATGGCTCTTCTAGTTGTACTAAATATATTTTTGGATTAACCCTCGTGTTTTGGCCCGATGTTTATGGCCACAATATTTTCATTGCATACACAAAGGAATATGTCATAAAATAGCGGAAATTCCCCTGAACATACCGACGATATTAATGTAGAACATTCACATATTTTTTCAAGTAAATGGAAAAAAGAAAAACTTTATCAGAATCTCTTCTCTATGGCTTTCACGTGGCCATGGGACCATTATGACACTAAAAAGACGGAAAAGAAGTGACATTAAGCAATGTTCAAGCTCTCAAAGAGTCATTCGAACAACAAAAAAAAAAAAAAAAACTCCAAACTGAAATTACCAAAAAATGTCAACAGTATTGGCAACCGTCATATCAAGGTGTAAAAACGTCACTAAAGATGAAATGACATAAACAAGACAATGACGGTTATGTTCTTGATATGGATATGAAGAAAGAAAGCACTAAAGCTAAAGCTCCCAAAAAGTTAAGTATTTGGGTTATGTGAAACATAGGTAAAGGTTAATTTGTCGCTGGGTCTGACTGCTTTTTCCTTAAGGTCATGAAGTTTTATGTGATGACTTCCGTAGAGACGGAAAATGTAGAAACATGTATGTTTTCAATATGTTGCGGAAAAGTTTAATAAAAGTTGTTCAATAGTGTTTTTTTTTATTACTAAAGTAGGTACACTCAAATATGTGAAACGAGTTTTTCATTAACATTTCCCCTGCTTTGGAACAAAGGCTGATTTTAGCCGCCTGTGGTCTACAGGGTAGAGGTCGATGTACTAATCAGCTTGTCAAAATAGGAATTTTACTGTACATTTATGAGATGTAGTAAAATGAAATCCATTATTTTTGCATGACATTGAAGGCTATGTTTAGTGCAGTTAGAATGATCCGATTTAGATCAAATATGCACAGTTTTTTTTCAGTAACTTGATGTCAATTTGAGGGTAATTCCATTGTGTCTCTGTTGAAGAAACCTTCATATATTGGCAAAAAATTGGAACAGCATATTGTCACAAGCTGTTCTTGATGCAAATTTTTCACTAGAAAAGTTATTCGCCATAGGCAAGAACACGTGCTAGGTCCGTGTTTGATGTCCGGGCTATAAAATGGATGCTTTAAAATCTCCCAACTAAGCTCCCGGAGCTTATGGCGTCCGTGTGGTAGTGTCCTGATTGAAAACAATTCCTTTCCTCCTTTTTTATGGAAAATGGGCATTTTAAACAATTTCTTAATAAACATGCGCACAATTAGGGCGGTATCTAAAAAGCCTATTTAGTTTGTTATGGTTATTTTTAATATATATTAAGTGATTGCATATGGCTTATGGTTAACGAATAAATGGTAATATGGTAAGGTTCTAAAAAATTGCTTATTTTTCCAGAGGGGGAAATCAGATCAGATCTTTGTATGATTAAGTTTGTTTTTTCTACTTGACCAATTTGGTCAAATGTTGGAATAAATATTTCTATAAATACGATGCACATTCTTTGTAAAATATTTGTATTCTGGTTGGACCGATGAAACCTTAATCTTGCTTTCAAAAGGCACACAGACCAGCGGTCGGACATGATTAGATACTTTATGGGATCTCAGTTAGGTATTTATCATATAGAAGTGGGTATAGGAAACAAATTCTCTTGCATTTCACGAATATAGAATATTTTTGATCTCCTTGAAAGAGGCCTACCATGATGGAAACTCAATGAAAGCTGTAGTGGCTGTAGTGAGGTTCGTACCGTAGATATTTGTATGACTAAGTTTTTTCCTACATGTTTTTTTTATAAATATGATGCACAATTTCTGTAAAATTTCTGTATTCTAGTCGGAGTAATGAAACCTCAATCATGCTTTCAAAAGGCATACAGACCAGTGGTCGTACATGATTAGATCGCCATAGATTTTTGCAAATACGAGGAATATGTATACTTTATGGGATCTCAGTTAGGTATTTATCATATAGAAGTGGGCATAGGAAACAAATTCCCTTGCATTCCACGAATATAGAATATTTTTGGTCTCCTTGAAAGAGGCCTTCCATGATGGCAACTCAATGAAAGCTAAGTGGCTGTAGCGAGGTTTGAACCGTAGATCTTTGTATGACTAAGCTTTTTACTACATGGTTTTCTATAAATATGATGCATATTTTTTGTAAAATATTTGTGTTCTAGTTGGAGCGATGAAACCTCAATCATGTTTTCAAAAGACACACAAACCAGCTGTCGGATATGATTATATCACTATAGATTTTTTGCAAGGATAAGGAATATGTATACTTTATTGGATCTCAGGTAGGTATTTATCATATAGAAGTGGACATAGGAAACAAATTCCCTTGCATTCCACGACTATGGAATATTTTTGGTCTCCTTGAGAGGGACCTACCATGATGGAAACTCATTGAAAGCTAAGTGGCTGGAGCGAAGTTTGAACTGTAGATCAAACGAACGCTTTTTATGGTGCCGCGGTTGGTCACATAATACATTCTACGCTAAAATAACCTTTTATTTAAAAAATTCGCATAAAGCGGTTATTAAAATTATTTTGTCGGTAAGTTAATGCAATTGTCTTCTATTGTGGTGATAAGTTTAGGAGCGATCTGTTATTTAGTTAATCATTGTTTAACTTTTCAAGTATATTTTGTAATTTTTATAAGGCAAAACTATCGTAGAAATAATTTGTTTCAAATATTGGTTTGTAATTTCGTGTGATGAATCATTGAAAATATTACAAAATGCTTACAGTGAATTGAATTTTTGAAAAACACTTATATGCATTCAAAACCGATCGAAATATGCTGGAGGATTTGCTCCATTCTGATTGGCCATCATTGTCTTTAACTCACGTTGATATTGATAATGTGAGGCAAAAATGGTGACTGACTTTTCTGCAGAACTTTCTGCCTTTCATGTGTCAATTCGCATCATTTTACATGATTGTTTAGGCATGAAACCCGCAGCCGCTTGACTAGTTCCAAAAGACCTGAAATTTCCTCAAAAACTCAATCGCATAAATATGGCTAAAAAACAGGTTAAAACAACTCACTTCCGAAACTCTGTTCATAAGAAGTATAACAGTTGATGAGATGTTCAAACTATTCAACAAGCTTCGAAATGATACCTTTAAACTGTGTTGAAACTGAAAAAATCAAATTAAAATGGAAATGGAAAAATCAAATTAAAATCAAGATGATGTTGATTGTTTTCTGTGATTATCGCGGTGTTGTGCATTCGGAATTCTTGCCAGAAAGTTAGTCAATAGACAACAAATACTGTCTGGGGGTTATGCAGCGTTTGGAAAAGGAGATTTTTAAAAAAAGTCAGGTTTGTGGGGAAAAAACTCATATTATTAGTTTGAGCGAAGTTCTCACCAAAAACTTAATAAATATCATGCTTTGCATGAAATACTTGGTATTGCGCAAAATCGATCAAATGTCAAAGCAATGTTGACTGTTTTCTTAAATTATTGCAGCGTAGAGCACTAAAATTGTTTGGCAGAAAGTCAGACAGTAAATGAGGAGTATTATCTGGGCATTATGGCGCTTTTAGGGGTAGTAATCCATTGAAACTGAGCTGATTTCTTTAAAGAAAAAAACATGGAATTGGCAACAAGATAATGCAGCATCTCACAACACTACCAATGTAAATAAATTTCTCGCCAAAAATTCAACAAATATCAATGAACAATTACTATATTCACGTGTTATTGCTTCGACAAACTTTTTTCTCTCTACAAAACTCAAATTAGCACTTCGAGGCAACCATTTTCAGTCGATGGAAGATAAACAAGATAATTCGCAGTGAGAACTGACGGTATTTTCATAAAATGCGTTAGAAAATGTTTTGATGGTTGGGTTATTCATTGGAATGACTACGTTATTCTGAAAGGGGCCTATTTTGAAAGTAATGCCAATAAGTTTTAATCTATATATGTATAAATCAATTGCTGTGCGTTAGTCTCGCTAAAGCTCAAGAACGGTTGGACCGATTTGGCTCATTTTGGTCTTAAATTATAGGTAGAGCATTCTGGAAGGTTTAAAAGGTTTTATTTGAAGTGACAAATGGCGTTGGAGATGAGATTTTTGCAATTAATTTTTTTTACCACATTTTGAAGGCAAAACAACGTTTGCCGGGTCAGCTAGTGAATAATAAATATTTCAAGGAATTGGTCAATAACCCGGTACAGTTTGACACGAATATATAGCAACAGGAAAGGAAGTTACTATGTAGCATATTTAGAGTTAATAAAATCACATCAATTTATACAGAATGTTAAACAAAAAGGTGATTTGTCGGATATTATAATATTTTATGTACAAAATTAACCCAATAATGACAAAAAAAATTTAATTTCTACAACGCCAACACCCATATGGCCCATCCTGTATATGCTAAAATAAATTTTAGTTTCATATTTTTATGTGTTAGACACTTCAAAGCAATACACTTTGCACAAATTTGGTGTAGAAGATGTTTGTAATGTCATATAATTCTTATTAAATGAGAATTTATGGAAAATTTAATATCCATCCTTATCGCAAAATGAAGACTTCATTCAGTTACCTTAAATATGTACAAAACCCTACATACTTTCTCTTTTTATTAGTTTACCAACGCTAATCATATTTCATAATAATTTTCCTAATCCCCCTTTTAACTGCAGCAATCTCCCACATAAGCTCTGCGGAATGTAATATACGAGCATAATACTGTTATGGTAATACCAGACACGAAACTACTAACTAGACTGCTTTCTTCAACACTAACGCTTAGGAAATGATAACAAATAACAAAAACACTACCACCATCACAACCTGCATCAGCACAACTAATAATACGAACAAGGGGAAAAAACCAAATTCCCTAAGCCAAAACCGTTAAAACTATTACGCACACACACACACACACACACACATAAGTATGTACTCTAATTTAACCGAACTCTTATACTAATACACCAAGTATTATAAAACATTTCACCTCAAACTATAGAAAGTAAGAGCAGAAACGAAAGGAAAAAAAAATGTAGCAGAGTTTGTTCGTGGCTTCAATTTCATAATACCATTTGTAATCCACCACAAAATCCTCTTAAAAAAATAGACAAAGGATTTAAAAACCAAATACACAGAAAAATCACGACAGCACGGAATAAGGTGGGACGGAGAACAAAAAAGAATTATAATGTTGATGATGAACAGGACAAAAGGCAAAAAAAAAAAGAAGAAATCATTGCATAAAATAGATAAAAGTTGTGAAAAGATGAGGCGAATGCAGACAAAAAAATGCGAGAACTGTTTTTTTTGTGTTTTTTTTTTTAATAAGTAGGTTGTTGCTGAAGGTTATGATGCACCGAGACAAAGGAGATTTATTTTAAAATTGCAAAAAACTGCAAGGAATTGTAATAGCAAATGGGGTGAAGGGCACGCCAGGCTTTTGTTATCAAATGCTATTTGAATGAAACCGTAATCATAAATAAGTGAAATAATTTCAAACAATGCTGAAAGCAATTTAAATAATATCAAATGTTTGTTTATTGCTTAAGATTACTTGAAATAAAATTTCTATACTTTAGGTGAAATCAAAAAATGTAATGCAAATTTACAATTTGACCCACCAGATTTTGAGGTTTTCTTATTTATACACTCTGCTTAGTAGAGCATAACATGTATTCTATTTACTATAAATTGTGATGCCTGAAATTTGTGTATTCTTTTATACGGATCTTATTATGACTGTGGCTCGGTATTTAACGATAGGAATACTAAGTTCTTAATCTATCGAAATATGTAGACCTAAAGGCTTGAGAATACATAGCTCTTAATCACCCGGCATGTATTCCTTGAGGCAAGTCGCATTTAGCATCTCATTCTTACTGCAACATACGTATACATGAACAGATTTTCACCGTTGTTCTTACAGGAGCGGACCTTGTTCCATAACTTTTTACATTTTAGTAGAATTTCCAACACCTCTTATGTATGATAGAAAAATAAGGATTTGGGATTTGTTATAATACATGAGAAAGAGGGGTCTTTGATTATTACGAGACATATGACTGATCGCGGCACGAAGGTTAGTATTCGCGACTATCGTTCACATCATCGCGGGTTCAAACCCGCATACAGCCACCTATCATTCCGTCTCGACGCTATCACTTCAAGTAGTCGAGTAATGGGCAAGTCTTGTTGACGTTTTTCAAACTGTGACGTCGTCATCGCCGGAATCGTCGTCATATTGTAGGCTCCATTGAAATAGTATGCTTGTGAACTCACTGAGGATGAGAAGCTTTCCAAATTCCTCAGTCATGAGATGCAAGGGAATTTGTTTTATTTCTAAGCATCTTAGCGTTCTTTATTTTCGATTCGCTTAACCTTGTAAGGACGAATTTCTCTCTTAAAGTTGAGGCGTGCTCACCGGTATCCAGAAGTCCGTTAAAACCGATTTGTAAAGAAGGAGGCGAGACATATAATATACAGAGCTGTTTTTTCTTTCATGGATTTCTTAAACTAAATAATATTACAATTAATAGATAAAATCGTCATTCGACAACGAAGGGTCCTGTTCCGTGACGGGATCAGGTGAATGCCATGAGATGAAGGGTTGGTGTAATACTCACGAAGTCTCACATTCAAAACCTTCTTCGTGGTAAAACAAAGGGAGGCAAATCGATGGTATTGTACTCACGAAGCCTCAAAATTGGAGCCTTCTCCGTGTTAGAACACAGGAAGAGAAATGAATGGAATTATAGTCACGAAGCCCCATAGTCAGAGCTTCTCTCGTGGTAGAATACAGGGAGAAAAATGGCGTTATATTCACGAAGCCTTACAGTCAAAGCCTTCTTCGTGATAGAATACAGGGGGAGAAATAGATGGGGTTATACTTACGAAGCCTCACAGTGCCTTCTTCATGGAAAAACTTAGGGAAGGAAATGGGTGGCGTTGTACTCACGACACAGTCAGAGCCTTCTTCATGGTAGAACACAGTGGAAGAGACCAAGAATAGGCTACTATGACGGTATTTGATCTTCAGTGGCTTGCCCCAAATTCATCGAAGTTTCTGCCTTTCTGCCAAGTGCCAAATGTGGTGATCATACTTTATTTGCTATCCTGGTGGCAATTGAATGAAAGAGTGTATCAACTTTATTTCACTGGCGTTAACGCATCTGTTCCATCCTATTGTACGCCCGTTAGGATTGAAACAAGGTACCGACTTCCATCCGTACAAACTGGTTGTTATCCAAGTCTATGTTTCTCTTGTTATGATCAGATGATAGCCAAGTTACTTTGTGAAAGGGTCCTTAACCGATATGTTATGCACTGTGGTGGAAGAAAAAAGTCTATATCTATTTTTGGAGGTTTTGCAATAGAGACTGAATTTTCTTTTTTAGAAGAAGATTTTGACTTCTTTATTGGACATTGAGGTCACCCAGAATATTCGTTTTGTATCGCGCACCTATGACCCTCCTGCATATTAATGAAATTGACCTTTAGTTTCCTCATCTGTGCCTTCTATCATGGATTATGTCAAATGAGTGGATTGTGAATATATGGTTGCATACAAAAATGAATCTTGAAACGAAGTGCCTAAATCTCTTACCCACTTCAAACCCATATTCGAGTTCATGCTTTTCTGCATACCAGCTTTAAGAGATGCCACAGTTGTTTCATCGAGTATGCGATTGATCCTTTCATAATATCCCCTGATATTAGCAATACACCTGTATAATAATATAATAAAACAATAATATAATAATACATATAATAATACAACTGTATAATTGCATATAGACGTTATCTTCGAAATGAGAATGTGCAGGCGCATATCGCCTCCTCAAAAATTTGCTAGAATTGATAGTATTTGAGATATTCCATTTCTGTCCTTTTTCCTGTGTTGTAAAAATAGTTTTTTTTTATGGTGAGCATCTGCTTTTTGGTCATTTAAAGTTTGGTTTCGTTTTGCCTGCTTCTATTGATGTATTGATGTCAGGGCCAGGAGTTTAATGATCCTGATCCCTCCCTTTAACATTTATAAAATGCGGTCTTTTATAAACAGACAAATTGCTGATTGACAATTTAACTCAAACTGAAGTATGACGTTGTTGATGCCAACTAGTCGCCATAAAGATACAGGTCAGTAACGTCACAGCTATCGAAGTAATACTATTTTTACACGGATCTCTCCAATCAGGCGTGCCAATTAATATGAAGCTTCTGCAGCGCTAACATGTGTATATTTATAGTTCAACGATATCAAACTTGGAGCTATGACGAAATAAGTAGAATATATTTTTCGTTGTGCGATAAAAATTAACTGGGAATTATCCACTTTTGTTGTTTTATCTTAAAAAGTAACGACCTTACACTCACCGTTCGGGCTACTTGAACTTAAGAGCCACATACTTAACCATCTAGCAATGTTAAAATTTTCTAGCCTCTATGGGTGGGTTTTATTAATCCAACCATAGTGTGTTCTTAAAATTTCATTCGGTGAGTGTATGTGTGTGAGTGTGTTTGACAGTGCATAAAGTCCTATACAGTAGCGGAATTTATGGATCGGGAGGCCTCATGGTAGGCATGTTTTTAAAGAATGTATTCATTTTAGCGATCTTGTGTCTTCCCTTCCAAATTAGATAGTGTGACCGTCTGTGTATCAGATGTTTAGAAAAAGGTTTAAGTATTTACAATTTCTAAAACTGCAACAAATTACGGCTTGTGTTATAACATTGTGGAAGATATCAGAAGAAATACGAGGTCAGAACACGAATGAGTGGAGGAGAAAAGTCTTCTGCAATGCATTCATGCTTTAGGCATGATGGTGATGGAGTTCAGAGAAAGTAATAGATATCGCCGTAACCACAAAGACCTGGTTCTTCTACTCCATCTAAAAGATTCAATTGTCATTCTATGTGCCTGATAGATGTCGCCGTAACCACAAAGACCTTGTTCTTTGACATCTTCTAAAAGATTCAATTGTCAATTCTATGTGCCTTTTCAGGCCATCTTAGTTAATGCTAAAAAGGATTCATTACACGTTTTGTATTGTCATCTCTTGTATTACAACTAAGATTGCGTTTATGTATTCGTACTTCCTTTCCCAAACATATATTTATGGCTTTGTATTCCCTTTTGCAGAACCTGAATTCTTGCTGTTCTGCTTTTTTTAGGATATCTCCAGCAATTTTTACCTTTATAAAATAATTTGGATAGCGCCTGTTTATTTTCATTTTACCTTGTTAAGAAGGGCAAGATCCATGACTACTTTTTCTCTGCCTAAAAATATTCGATATGTATCTAATATCCCTTCTTTCAGAAGGTTTTTAACAGGTTTCTTTAGAAAACAACGAATATGCATATTTCTGGCGGGATCAATCCCAGCCACCTATCATTATTTGAGCGGCAGTCACGTCGATATGTGTGATGAATACTTCGAGTAGTCGAGTAATCGATTAGTCTTGCAATTGATTCTCAAACTGTAATGTCGTTGATGTTGGGATCGTCGTTGAACTGTAGATTACATTGAGTAAGTCGAAAATTAGCTCACTGATTGTGAGAAGCTCTTCCATTTCTCAATCATGAAATGCAAAGGAATTTGTTTTTAGTTTTCTATTTAAGTTAACTGCAGTAAAGTTGCTTTGCATTGTTCTAGCTTGAATTTAAAAAAAATTATTTCCAATAAATTCGCTAAAATATATTACGGACTATGTTAGACGCAATTGCAAAATAAATATTATAAATTTATGTTGTACATATTTATTTTTAGGGCATCTTTTAAAGACTTCATTTTAATTCCTAGCCATGTGGAATGCAATATCTTTTTTAAGATCTTCACAATTCCCCTTTGATGTATGCTATCAGGAGTTTTGTGACAGGAGCCTTACACATCCTAAGAGGGTCACGCGTGGAAGTTCTTATCCCAAAAGTCACCGTGTGTTATTTTTGTGCCCGTAACAACTGTAAATGTAGGCCTGGTGGAAGGCCTTCCAAGCCATGAATTTTCTTTATATCGTATAAATGCGTGTATGTTTGTGAACATTTTTCATGCATGCAATTTTCCATTAAATATTTACCTTGTTGTGGTTTTGTATGACAGAAGTTGCAGTTGCAAAGGATAAGCCAACACTCACAGGCACGCACAAATACATAGATATAAACGCATTCAAATATTCATGGGCTTGTATGTGTAGGGGACTAAACCAACTAAGGCTATGTGTATCCTTCTTTAAAACCCGCACACATTGTAAGAGCTCAGCTTTCTGTGAATAGTTTTTATTTGTGTTGGTTGCTTTTTCTATAAACTAACCAATACATTCATTTTGTATGTTCTCATAGTATATGCATATACTTAGTGAGCGCACATCCATATGTGTCGCTTTTCTAAAAACCCAAAATGTTGCATATTATTGTCAAGCAAAGGGTGTGTTTGAGTTTAGGGTGATGGGAAATGATAATCAAGTATGCCGTTTGATATTAGCGAAATTTGGTAGGTTTATTGATTTGGATCCTTGGAGATTTACGGTTTTCTAGTGCTGCCAATTTCCATTATAGCCTTTGTTCTGCCGTTTGCGAAATATATAAATAGACATTCTGTCAAGAAAGTATCAGGGAAAGGGCTCTCCCTACATCACTAAGTTGCCAAAATTGTTTTCTATACCGACATGGAGTTTGAGCGCGGTCTGTCTGTCTGCTAATAATGCTAGAATTTGTTGGTTCATCCCAATTGTGATTTTACAATGGATCAAAATATCGAACAAAGAATTTGCTTCCAATTTTGTATTGCAAAAGGAATTTCGTATGCGGAGTAGCTGAACATATTGCAGGAGGCTTGCGGTAAATCGACTATATTTAAATCTCGTGCGTGTGGGAGGTGCAGTGAATTTAAAAGCAGTCGAAATGTGATAGAAGATTTGCTCTATCTGGTCGGTCACCTATGTTTTCTATTGAAGTTGACACCGTTAAAGTGTATGAAACGCTGGTTAAAAATAATTATATTTAGATTTGAGTAAGTCAAACGCTGATCTTTTTGCATCTCACGAAACTATCGTACGTGATTATTTGTGTATAAAAAGTGTTGCATTCGACTAGCTCTGAAAGGCCTGAATTGTTTTTAAAAATATGTTGGAACGAGTCAATTCTGATTCCACATTCACAAAACGAATTGCAACTAATGGCGAGAAATGAATTTACAAGTTTAAGAGGTAAATCGGTCAGCTAGCTTTGGAATAACGCTTTGCAATTGAGCCGAAACCGAGAAAACCAAGACAAAGTCAATCAAAAGTCAAGGTAATGTTGATTGTTTTCTTTGATTATCGCGGTGATGTGTGCTGGGAATTCTTTGCAAAAGGCTGGACAATAAATTGAGAACATTATGTGGGCATTAAGTGATATCTGATAAGGTAAATTTCCGAAAATTGACTTCATTTGTGAAGGAAAAAACTCATGGCTTTTGAACCGTGATAACGCACTACCCCACAAAGCTTCATTCATTTGTGAAAATATTTTTGGTTAGAAACTCAGTAAATATCATCGAAGAACCAATGTATTCACCTGATATTGTTCGGGCTCTTTCCAAAACTTGAATTACTACTTTAGGGTGTTCTTTTCAGAAGAAAATTTAAAAAAGAATTTGAGCCGTGAACTGAAATCTTCTCTGCAAAATACTCTTAAGAAATATTTTGGTGATTGGAAAAAATGTGAATTTTTATTGGAAATTGGGCAAAGTTTATGATATTATGTATGAAAAAGAAGACTTTTGTTACACCAATGAGCCGATAACGCATTCTGCAGGAGTTGCAAGTGTAAGAAAAGGACACAATAAGAAAAAATTTTCCATATAAGGGCTGAACGCTTCCCTGGGAAAATGTTTTTATTATTTTCATAAATTTTTTGTCATTTGTACGTTAATTAAATGAAATTTGCAATGAAATTTAGCAGATACTGACATGACTTATCCAAGTTCACACATCTTTCAATGATGTAGTTTTCTTTCATAATGAACAGGATCATCGATATCGTTGCAAATTGAGAGGCGGTGGTAACATATTCAATAGCCGTTGCTCAATTGCCCAAAAATGTGTAATTTAATTTGGAAATCCATATAAAAATAAATAAAATGTGTTTATGTGTTCTTACGAATATCCCAATAAAACTTTTTAAAATTTTGCTAAACATACTCTAAAAATGTCAAAATATTTCTGGAAATTTATTTTTTGTTTACATTTTTGAAATTTTTTTTAGAGACAGCTTTATAAATAGAACTAAAACAGAGGAATTGCTTTCAAAATGTGTTTTCCTTTGCGTGTGTGTTCCTCCATATCAGATTTGATTATAATCCACGAATATGTATCTATCGAAATAGAAATGAATATATAGTTTTGGAATATGATATTTGGGAAAGAATTTAGAAAAATGGTTTCAGTTTAGGAACCTTCGCTGAGATATTAAATGCTCTGCATCGTATCGTAAGCATAAATATTAATATTACGCTATAATGTACATATTTTGGGACGGCCTCAGACTAGGATTGAATTGGAAATTGTGTCAAGTTTCCTTACTCAGTTTTATTTCTACAAAATGACAGAATCTTACGGCCAGATTTTACATTCGTTCGATTTTTTCACATTAAGTGCTAACAGCTTCTATTCTTATTAGTTTTCCATCACACCTACTTTAGGATTCCTATCCCATCGTAGTGGCAAAGTGGTAGCAGTTAGGATGTTGTTTTTGTTGTTTTGTTTTGTTGTTGCAATCTCTTCTAAAGGTCTTGGGTGCATGTCAACACTTTTATACTTGTTGTGGAATATGCATTATTTTGTTGCATGTAAATAGAGTTTTTTGGTTGAATTTTTGTATATTTTTCTTTACTTTATTTTTCTCTATTTCACTTTTCGCTGCTGGCATATAATTTCCTTTTGTGCACTCTAAATGCGAAAAGTTACCAGAAGGACTATGGATCGAGTTTGGGTAAGGTTGGCTATGAAGTACATCATTTATTATCAAAAATTTGATTAATCCTAAAAAAAATGTACAATCGTTTAGTGGTCTGTACTTCAGAGATTTGATTACTCCCACCTAGTGGAAAAATGTAGTGAAATAATCGCTCACCCCCGGTTAGGCAAATAAAACGCAATTTTAATTTAATTTCGACCGATTGCCCGTAGGCACTGTAGGTAATCATAATATGGTTACATATTTTTCTCAATATTTCAGTTAATATCATAGCTTTGCTATTTCATTTTCAAATATAATTTTTTAGAACTGCCAAGGTTCGTTGATTGTTAAAAAAAACATGAAGCTATTTACTGATAACCCTAAAAAAGAAGTGTGTAGTATATAAATCGGCTGATAAAATATGTACTTTTGCTCCAGCCTGTAGTTTATATGTAACATCATGTACATTCTACCAACAAAAGTGATAAGAATTGGTCAGTATTTATTAAAATTTATTGTATCGTTTTCTAGGTAGGCAGCTTCCAACACAATATTTTTGTGCTAACTAATAATCTAACCATTAAAACATTTTCCGGAAAAGTTACCGTGAATTCTTTTTTATATCTCCTATCGATTGAAGAAAGTGAGTGTCTCGTGATACTGTGAGTTTTGGTGGGACAAACAAAGTCAGCCATAGCCATATCATTTGAATACAATGGTTGTCCAGTAGTATTTGTTGAATTTTCGTCCAGAAATTCGTTTTCAGTTATAGCCTTGTGAAACAGCGTTTTTCGACGAATTTTCTTCTTAAAGCGCGGCATAAAATGCATGTAATGTTTTTATTTACTATCCGACTTCCAGGCAGGAGTTTAGAATGTCCAGCATAGCGATAACAAACAAAAATAAACAGCCAGTTGACGTGCTTTTTTTTTGGTTCGAAAACACTCTTAAACCTAAATCTAAACCTAACCTAAACATAAACCTCGTAAAATCGTAAACCTGCGTCTCATGAGCAAAATGAGGTCAAAATTGATTTCTTCTAGCATTGTTGCGGCGACCTTTAAGTTATTTAGTTTTTGAAGAAATAGAGTGTAAATTAATGCAAATTGATTTGTGAGACGCCGAAAGTTGAGTGCTCATCTCTTTCAAACTTAAATGATAATTTTCTGTCACCATTTGTTTCATTTTATCGATGAAATCTTCCATCAAATCTCAACCGCTTTCAAATGCATTGCATCACTAAAATGCACGTGGTTTTTGATAAATTCGTTTCAGCATAAAACTTCTATAAAATTTTCAGCTATTCGACACATGAAATTCCATTTGAGATCCAAATTTGGAAACAATTATATGCTCAATATTTTTATCCAACTTGGCAGCAAAAACAATTTTGGTAATCTCTTTTAAACAAACAAATTTCCGTATTTTCTTGACAGAATGCAAAGGATTTGTAATACAAATTCCACCGTAAGCTATATGAAAAGCAATTTCTGCAATTTTAATATGCTTGTTAACAATTGCTTTTTCTCCGAAAAGTGAAGACAACAAATCGGCAGACATATTTTTATACTTCTCTATGTCGTCCTTTACTTATTTATATTCAGACTAGAAAACAACTGATTTTGACGTGGGAAACGTATACTTACTTACTAATTATTGGAAATTACTCATACGCTCCGTATGCCAGAATGTGGAACTAAATTTAAGATATAGTAAAACAGAAATCAATTATTGCTCCAATAGACGGATATACTATTTCGTATCTCGCGGTGTATAAACGCGACCGGATGACGCTGCATGGTATTAGAAGGATAAGGTTTCGTTCTCGAAAAGCTTTTCAAATAGATTTGTTACTGCTTGACAGAGCGTTGTTTAAGCGCACGTTAAGCGACACTGACAAAAATAAAATATACCATGTTTTACGGTTTTTTGTTGACACGGGCGAGAATGCAAGGCAAGGGCTGAAAATGTGAATAAATTTGATAGTTCTGATATTATAACGGCCAATTGTCCGTCGATTCTGTTGCGATAATTTTGCTGTCAAAGATGCACCACACTCTGGAAAACCAATTGTCGAAAATTTCGATAAAGCAATGGAAAAGTTAAACCCAACCACAATGTAAGCACAATTTCAATTGATCAGGAGCTAGGTTAGATTAGATCAGTGTGGCAGTTTGAGTGGATAGACTCACTTAGACTGTATAGTCTATTGTGATACTACGAAAATTAGAGATAAGCATGCCCCTAGTTTCCCCCATTGAACCATCCTGATCCCCACCGTGGTGAGGAGGTTATACCTCAGGCATTTTGCCACTTCCTTAATGGGCAAAATTTCGGCCTGATAATGGTCAGGTAGTCTTCTTGCCATACTTAGCCCTAGGTGTTTGAAGTGGACCCCGAAACGTAGCCAAACATCTTTTGGAATCAACTGAGTAAACTTGGATACAAAAAGAGGCTCAATGTACGGGTTTCACACAAGTTAACACCAAAAAACTCATGGACCGAATTTCCATCTACGAATCGCTTCTGAATTGCAACAAAATTAACTCATTTCTAAAGCGGATGGAAGCTGGTGATGAAAACTGTGTTACTTACAGCCATGTCGAGTGGAAAGGTGGGAATCTTTTTCTATGAGATTTTCCACGAGAACCAAAGTATTAATTCGGACCTTATAGTTCGGACCTGGCACCTGGTTCTCTCTATGGCTAATGATTTTGTTGGTTGAAAATTCGCGACAGAAGAAGCTTGTGAAAATAAACTGCCTCAATTGTTTGTTCACAGGGACAAAAGTTTCTATAAGAGGAAGGTAATGAAGTTTTTCTTTCAAA
Source organism: Philornis downsi (assembly GCA_019455685.1). Classification (NCBI taxonomy): domain Eukaryota; kingdom Metazoa; phylum Arthropoda; class Insecta; order Diptera; family Muscidae; genus Philornis; species Philornis downsi. Next base: position 1,844,012 of record JAHXMU010000079.1, read on the forward strand.
ATATCGAATAAAACCTTACATATGTGACTCAAATCGGATGTAAATATGCGAAATAAAACTTTGAATGTCATGCAAAATTAAAGGATTTCTTTAGTGCCATATTAAAATATTCACGGCGTGTACGTAATGTTCAATAATCACGAAGTAAGTATACGCTTGCCAGTTTATTCTATAACGAAACTACTCTTATCTTCAATATCTCGTGGAAATTAATATTAATCATTATAGCTCAATCATATTTAGGAATACATTTTTTGGATTCTATTTCTGCACAAGAAGTTACGTTTAGCTACCATAGCTTGCAGCAGCCGATTGTTTGTCTTAAGGTCTAGCATATTCGTCCTCGCCCATCAAACACTTGCTTGGCAAGTCTTTTTGCTTTCTTATTTAACTCGGTTTCTGTGGTATATTTTGTGCATATGCGGTTGTGGTTGTTTGTTTTATGGTCTTCCTATAACTGCCACAATTTCGAATACATTTCTCCCCTTCCGACTTTCTTTGTCTTCCACCGCCACCTCCCGCTTGCCACTCATACTATTCTTATCCTTATGCATATTAGTGTGATGCATGTTACGTTCGCTCAGTTGCTGTTGAATGTAAAAGACGTCTAAAAATCCTTGACATATTGTTGAAATGATAGTGTTGCATATTTTCATATTACAACTGCAACACGTAGCATGGCACTTCATGCTATGTGATTCGCCCGAGTCTTGGGTCGGGGGCTCCTGTCGTCTGCTTATCCTTCGTGATGTCAAAAGGAAATAGGATTATTATAATATTTTGAAATGTTAAGGTTTTTTCCTTGCTGAAATACGCCCTGTGTCAGTCGTTGGGGTGCGATGATAAGATTTTAATATTTGAGTAGAAGATTTACAAAATAATAAAAAAAAAATGGAAAGTACGTTGCGTTTTCCTTGCAGCAGTTTTTTATGCAGACTTTTGGTGAGAGATACGCATGGCATTCAAGGATTTTTCCCCATTCCTTTTTGCATGCTGAAATACAGGATCTTTATGAAAAGGATAAGCTTCAGAGTGTATATAAATATTTAATTGGGATTTGTGTTATTATGCGGATTTCTATTGAATTGCGTACAATTCATAAAACTGTAAATCTCAAGTGTATACTTGATACAGAATAACAAATTAAGATGAGTCATCGGTGTATTGTAGGCAATAGGAGGAAAGAAAACCTGGGCCACGTGTGCGTATTAATGAACATCTCATTAGTAGTATTAAAGTGTTGTAAGGAGCAACTCATAATTGTTTTGCAATTAAAAGAATATTATATTTCAGTTGAATAGAGTAATTAATTTATGATTACTTGTTTACAAAAATGAAATGATATTAAAAAAATTCAAGTTTTTCCTTACCGTCATAGAAAATAAATGAAAATAAGCGCCCAAAGGAATGGAGAGACATAAAATTTCATACAACATACAATGTAGCATATTGAAGGAAACATTTAACGAATTTCGTTTTATAATTTTTAGCTGATTGAACGATGTTCATCTGTCTAGTTGTTGGATACAATAGTTGTCGTAAATTCTTATGAATTTTATCAAAATTTGACACAGTCTAATATTATACTTTATCAGATAGTAGCTGGGCACTCTACATAAGTTGTATTACCCATTTCCTCTTAGTTCCTCCCATAAAAATTTATAGATTTTTCACAATTTAATTTTTCCGTGTAGCCTTAGTTTTTGCCCAATGAATTGTTTTATAAGCTTGAACAATTTAAAAAAATTAAAAACTTTCTAACCTTTTTTTAAAGTAAACGCTGTAGTAATCAGTAAAAAGTAGTCTTCAGTAATCCAGAATTATGTTTAACGTATTGGTTTGTAATGCAAATAAAAATGAACTATATTGCCACGCCTTGTACTGTGCCACACATACGAATAGACCGAATTAGTAGAAACTAATATTTCCTCTACTATTTCTAAGTACGAGTATAAGGCTGAAATAAGTCCCAATTTTGGTTTTTTTGTTGTACGTTAATGAAAACCGGTCAATTCGTCTACCTGGCTCCCTCAGACTTTTCCATCAACACAAAAACAATTTGGTCGAATATATTGGTAAACTAATTCTTCTGACTGATTTTTTTCTTCCAAAGGTTACTTCTTCCAAATGTAGTCGTTGACTTTGGACTTTTCACAGCTGCAAAGAAAAACTTATAATCATATCAAATAGTTATTTTGTTAGAATATATTGACTGCTCTTAAAACTTTTTATATTACCTTTGATCCCAAACTTGGCAGTTTTGCCTGTCATAATCCTTAAGCCAATAATAATCTTTATCGCTAAACAAAATTTGAATTGAAACCAATAGCTCTGCTTCAAGTTTTACAGGAGCCGAAAGACTGAAACAGATTTAGGATTTAGGAATTCAATTAAATTTATGTATGCTTTTAGCTGCGAATCCTTGCACAAAATACAGCAAGTTTTTACATATATTAAGTCAAGCTGTTAGGACCGGAGTCAAATTTCAAATAACGACAAAAAAAGTTGATTTCCAATTCCTCAATAATATCCAAACTGACAACGGACTATACATAACCCCAAACGAATTATACTCCGAATTATGGCACGGTTTGAAGAGCTGATTGGCAAATGGTGCGTTGTTGTTGGTACTAAATGTCGTCGAGATCTTAGGCTTCTAATTACGTCTGCTATCAATCTGCTGTCCTGTGGCGGTAACAAGCACGCTGTTACGTTGTATCCGGTACCATTTTTCTAAAAATATTAACCGCATAAATCTGCCTAACCATAATCATGCCAGGCCGTTGTTTTGTGCGAAAGTAATGGTAGCTGCTGAAACTCTTCAGGATGCCTTTGAGCCTAAATAGAGCGAAAGCAAACATAATCATAATGGATTTTTGATTTTTTAAACTTTGCAGACGCCCAGAAGCTGGAGCTGTGGCAATTCAGAAGATTAACTGGCTTTGATTAAATTATGCATGCTTTGAACTAAAAGTCCTTAGCGAAATACATCAAGTTGTTTGCAATACACCAAGTTGTTTCCAAAAAATGCCAGCCGGTTGAGAACGTCGTGGAAATGCTAATTTTCGCTTGAGCATTTCAAGTGGTGTGAAGAATCGAGTGACGAATGACAAGAACAAATTGCTCTTACTTATTTACCCATTAAACGAAAAATAGACGTCAACGATGATCGAAAATAACCGATCTCCTTCATCTTTACGATTGAGACAATGGCAATTCGGAAGATTTGGCATTTTCAATTCTTGCAGTTTGTTAATACTGCAAGATGTTTCTGCAAAATTCACCAAGTTGTTGCTTATGACAAGTTGAATTACTGTAAACTGCATCGAATCAGTTTGTCATCCAGGTTGTGAACGTTCTCAGCTATGTATATTTATGCAGTCGCGAAAATTTTCTCCAGATATGGTCCACTTGATCGCGTATTATCCAATAATGCAAATAATATTTCAAATTCTTCTTTGAGATATCGGATTGCTGCATTTTGCTGATTTTTTAGACATAGTAGAATAATTTGTACTCGCTGTATTGTTATAAATATTACACATTGAAATTTCCAACGATACTGAATACTAAATATTAACATTTATTATGAAAAACTGAGGTAATGTACAGCTGATATTTTTATTTTTGATAAAATTTAGCATAAAATTACAGTCATAAGATTTAATAAATTCGTGCACATCTCACGTAAATCACGATACTAATTGTGTACATAGAAAACGTTTCAACCCCAATGTCAGAATCTCAAAAAAACGACTACGACATCAGTTCATATAAGCTTAATAGCGCATGGAAGTAATCTTCTCTTAGTATAATTCTTATTAAGTATACTTCACTAAGAGTGCGTATACTTTATGTGGAATCAATGTTATTCATACTGCGGAGATATTTAAACAACTTATTAAAAAAAGAACAACTTGAGAGTGTATGTGTTGTATCTAAGCAAAAATTTGACTTAAGTTTGTTATAGAATAATTTGACTAATGAAGTACATACTTAGTAAAAGAATAGCAAATTAATAACACTCGTACGCTGATTATATTTACAGAACCTTTGTGTTATTGGAGAAGTAATACCAAAAATACTTGTACGTTAAGTGCGTTGTCGTTATATCGTTTCCTTTAAACCTAACAATTAATGGTGCCGCGAAATAAGTCTTAACATAATAAGACCTTAATATAATAATACAATTAAAAGACTTCTGGAAAAATCAATCAAGTCCTAAAAGAAAAAGGAATGAAGCATAAAATAAAACTTCTCGAAAAGTTTTTTTTTTTGTTCAAATACAGGCTGTTAATGTCCCCATCCAAAATCGTTTTGCCGAAATTTACCAAGTTTGCCTTGCCCTTCACGTACTAAGATAACAATTTCAAATATTTTATATTCATTTTTTGCAAGAAAGCGTTTTGGGTAACATTATCGTGTTTAAATTCTGAGTGGTTATGAAGAAAATAGGTGAAAAAAAAAAAAAATTCACAATTCACAGTTTACTTTATGCTCCACCAAATATTTCGACATATTTTTAATCATATTTTAATCGAGCCTATGAATTATATACTATAGGTTAAAATTTTCTACATTTTCTGTGTTACATGAGAAGTACTATAGAATACATGCCTAGCTTTTGGAGAAACATTCCAAGAAATCAAGTAATAGTAGTGCAGATATTTTAAAACTGCCATAGAATCAGTATATTGGGGTCTTAGGCCACTTTTTTAGAGGCAACCAGATCAATTGAGACAAGTTGTTCCATACTGTAAATATAAAATATAACGACAGTGCAAATTATAATTGAATCGTTTGTATCTATTAGGGGGAAAGTTGCCATAAACACGATTGGCACCAGCTTCAACAATGCTGATAGTATGAATTCTATTGGGCGAAAAGTAGACGTGTTACTGCAGCTCTCTCAGGCATTGAAACGCTGCTTAAGCGGTGTTAACTATGACTTGGGATTGGTGCATGATTTCGTATAGCTTCACTATGCCATTGGAAATATTAGATATGTGAAATTGGGAATTAGGGGATAAGTACTGCAGTCGAACAGATGTAAATATGGGAGTAGCAAGCGATTCGATGAAAAGAATCCTCTTGGTGAACAAAAGTTTTTACTGCACAGGGCAGAATTTTAAGTTATGATAAAAACAAATGAACTTTTTCCGGGAGATTTCGGCAGTAAAACACTCCGAAAAATAAGGACTCGTCAATGTTAGCGGCTTCATACCAATATACGAAGAATTGGTAATTTTGTCGCACCTTTTTTGATTAATTTTGAATAAGAAATTGAAGAATGTCGAAATTGAGTCGAAATTGAAAACGAAAAATTCTTGTCTTTGGCAACTTCTATGTAGAGTTTTCTATTTTTCTTTTCTTGCTAGCTATCAGCATAAGCCTCGGTTGCCTTTAAAAGAAAGCCGAAAATGACTCTTTAAAATTTAAAATAAGCCATTTGAGTGTTCTACAAAAGTAATTGCGGTGAAATTCTACTAAAGACAGCAATCATAAGAAGCAGCTTAATTTAACATTTCTGTTTTATTTTTTATTTTATTTCGCACAACACCGGCAAAAAATTGCCACAAATTTGTTTGCCTCAGGGAAAAGGATATAGCTAAAGAGAGGCTTGTTTTTTGGCGGTTTAATTTAATTCATTTTGTGAAGGCTCCGAAAGATAGGCTTGACCTACGCCAATGGGGATTATGTTACTTACTAGTATAATCAATTTGGTATCAATTGCGGTAGCATGTTCCCAACATTATTAGCCCCTTTTCCTAGATAGTCCAAGTTTTACTTTGCTATACCAGGGGGACGTTAACAATCGCATTGTTACATGCCCAGTGTGTCGCACATCGTGGGTAAGACGAGACTCACGTTAAACCACCGTAAACTCTGTAAAGGCTTCGTCCATCCAAAAATTTACGCTGTACTAAGTTACAGATGTGAATGTAGATTTCGTGTTAATTTGGATCATATGTGTCATTCAGTCAAATTATAAATCAAAATGGATGTTCCACAGTCCATCATTTTTAAATCTATGTTGTTTCAATAAAATGGCCCAAATTGTTCCATAACTAGGCTAGTTATGGCTGAATTCCAAAGACAATTGATTAAATCAATATGTTGATTCTAAGAAAATCTACATTCCGTTAGTCGACGTGGGTAGGCGGGTGTTTTCTACAATGCTTTGTACCGCTTACCCCTAAAACGCAATACTCTCTACCCGATCATGTAATTAAGCAGACAAAGGGTATGATGCTTGCGTACAAAAACATAGTAGTGTGGCCTTGTGCCAGGCGCCCTAGGAACAGGTGGATTATGTCTTGGGATTCACCTATAATATGACATCAAACTGATCCTGGAACTCGTTTTTCGAAAACCAAGTAAAGGGGAGAGCCATAGTTAAACAAGACACATCCTGGCAACAGGTGCGGTTATAGAGAAGCCGTCGGGAGGTATCAGAAGATTTATCTTTTCCGTTAAGATAGTTGTATGACCAGAGAAATCTGGTTAATGGACTATGATTGGAGCATGGTGTGATTTGCTGTGTTGATATTCTCTCCTCGGACATTGAAAATCTATGCCGTAGATTATGGATTACCAGTTCCATGCGAGGTATGATAAAGCAAACCTGGAGTAGCTTGTCTGCGAAACCCAGACCTGAGGGTTCTTCTCTTCTGGTATCACGGGTAACCAGGGGCCCAAGGAATATTGTTCCTTCCTAGTCAATGGTGTTGGACCCCTAGTGGGAGCATCGTGCTGGCTGTGGTTGCCCGAACGAGTGTTTTCAGTGCTTTTGCGTTGCTCAGGCGTTGGTGAAGGAAGGCATTAGCTTAGAAAACACTGTTCATGTCTATCCGAGGTCTTCCTAGATTACCTCAACTCCTACCCGGGAGGTAGCTCACTTCATACCAAGTGACTACAAAGGTACTTTGGCCGAGTGAGGGATTGGGACCTGAGGAAACTTTTCCAAGGGACCTACTTCCAATCTCTTGTAATTTGACTAATCACTCGGGATTAGTTTGAGTACCCCAAAGGAGCACTTGCTGTCACCAGAAGAGAGAAAGAACATATAACCAAGAAAAAAATAATGGAAAACAACACCTGTGTGATGGCACACCATGGGTAAAGCTATCAAAGCGAGACTCATGTAAAACCTACACATTTGATTTGATTTGATTCCGTTAGCTGTCTAAACTTTTCAGACCTTATAATTCTTGTGGCTGTACTGCACATTGCAAATTTATAAAATATATCTAACATTTTGTTGTTTAAATAAAGCATTCGAAAGGCAATTGAAGCGATTACGATAGCGACTCTCCAGGTGGAAATGAATAATGATGCCCCACATGCGCCACCAGGTGTGAAATTAAACGAATGCAGTTACTTGCAAAATACGGTAAAAAATCTTAATAAAAGTTAACTATTTTTAAAAAAAAAGGCAATTTAATTTGTATGAGTTAAAAAGAAATTAATTTGCTAATCCATATAATTTCATCACCTATCCTGTATAATCTCTTCATTAAGCACAAAAATTCACTCGTGACATATTTTTGTGATTTATAAAACATGGAACTTTTAGTGGATTTATGCTTGGTTTGAAATCTATAGAAATTCACAGATTCAATGAAATGTTCACTAACACAGTATTGAAAAATATCATCAACTTTTTGTTTTGTGTAAAGAGATGTTCGACCCACAACCCTCACTTCCACAAATATGGACATCATTATAATCTGAAATGAAGTAAATCTATTTTGGGCTACTTTTTTGGCCCATTTAATCTCATCATCTCTCATTGGTCTTTCGCATTTGGGGTTGCCGCTCCTGTTATGTCCAAAAATGACCTACCCTTACCCTCCTTACATTTTTTGTATCCATGACCAGATTTGCGTTTTTGTCTTTACAAGAAATATAACTTTACATCGTTATCATGTTTTTTTTTTTCCAATCAATATAGTTTGCTCCCCTCCACCGATATGTCATCCAATACTAATGAAGGATTACTTTCCCTTTTTTGCAGAAATTTGCATTGATGAATATGCTAATGATGACATACGGTATAGTATTTCATAAATTTCATAACCCTGGGCTATTGCAGTCGACCAGTCAACTTTGACTGGCATTTATTATTATGATATCAAATTCCTACTGTTGCCATGCCATTACCTGCTTGCAATCCACTATTTTTATGTGGGATAGTCATTAAGGTAAAATAATTTGCACAATTACTGTTTAATTAATTCAATTTGAAATTCTTTTCGCATTCCCGTAACTGATGTTCTTTATGTTCATATAAGCTCATTAAGGAAAACAGCCCATTTATTGTGATATCATAAACTGACATTAAGACCAATTTAATGGCAAGAATTTGTTCAAAACAAAATCATATTCATAAATTGCTGAATAAGCCAACACAAAAATCTACAATAAATTATATGATATGGCATTATATATTTACAACACAATTGTATGCGCAAAAGTCGATTGGAACAGGAGAGAAGAAATAAATAAGCAAACAACAATACTCATATAAATGTAGAATATGAAAGAAAAAATGGAGAAAAAGTAATCGGAAAAAAGAACAGTCTAATTTTATTAAATTGAAAGCAATTTCTGGCAAACGTTTTCTAAGGAGCACTCGAGAACGAGCAAAACCACCGTATGAAGACAATCAATAAAATTGGCATAATGCCACATATGGTGGCCTACAACACCACCGAACACACACATAGCTCATGTATAGCTGAGAAGCAAAGCAAATCCATAAAAATTCTTGAATTCCTTTAAGTACCTTGGCGGAAATGGAAAAGAAGTAGAGCAACAAATTGATTTGATTGAAAGTTTTACATGTTTGAACCTCTATATTTGTTTGTTTTGCTGTTCATTTTGGACAAAGGGGTTATAAATGCCAGGGGGATTTGAGACAGATATAATCGGAATGTGTGTTATGTAGACCATGGTTTCATGAACTTTTTAATATCGACACTCCTTAAGTAATAACTAAAAATCTACAAGATTGGCTAGAGAATGATGTTGAGGCTGGAAACTGGATATATGGATATATGGAACTGGACGATATTGCCCAACTTAAGAGCTTCCTAAGGTTCAATGGGGGAAACTAGGGATATCCTTATCCCTAGTTTCTGTGGTATTACAATGGACTAAGTGAGTCTGTCTATTTAGACTGCCACACTGTCTTAACCTAACCTAACCTATGATGTTACCTAAAGATATTGAAAGCATTTGTCTCTTCGAAACTTTGACAATAAATAAACTCTTTGAACTCTATGTGTTTTGAATAAAATGGTGCAACTTGTCCCACAGAAGGGTTTGTAATAATAGATTTGCTGAGAAAATTCTCAATAAACTGATTTAAAGAAACTCAAAATTCCGCTGGCTGGCAAGATGTCCTGACTTTAATGAAATTTAGTTTTTCATATGGGATTATTGCAGGGGGAAAGCTATGAATTTCGATGAGTTAAAACAATGTATTCGAGAGGTTGTGACCGACCATTACGAGTAGACGCCACAGTCTTTCGCATCATCGCAAGTTCAATTCCACATACAACTACGTGTCATTATTTGAGTGGCCATTAACTCGATGTGTCAGATTAACCATTTGAGTAGACGAGTAATTGATTAGTGATTCTCACACTGTGAAATACGATCAAGAAAATCCAAAAAATGGTATTGAATGGTCATCTTCTAAAAGTGCATAAGCTAGCTGAAATGATAGGCATTTCAAAAACTGTTATACATCGTACATGAAGGTTTGAAGATCAGAAACTGTGCGCAAGATGGGTGCCGCGCTTGCTTTCAGTAGATCAAAAACAGTGTCGAAAAGATGTTTCAGTAAAGCTTTTGGTAATGTTTCACCGCAATAAAGCGGAATTTATGGTCCAGTTTATAACCATAGATGAGACATGGATCCACCACTTCACACATAAGATAAAAGACCAGTCAAAGCAGTGGACTTAATCGGACGTATTATGTCCAAAGAAGACGAAGACGACTCCATCTGCAGGCAAGTTCATAGCGTCTGTTTTTTTGGGATGCGCATGGGATTATTTTTTATTGATTATCGTCGAAAAGGCAAAACCATTAATGACGAATATTATGCTAATCTATTGCAGCCTTTAGGTGATGAAATTATAGAAAAAACCGCATTTGTCGAAAAAGAAAGTATTGTTTTATCAAGACAATGCTTCAGTTTACGCATCCAATATTGCGCGGTCCAAAATTAATGAATTGAAGTTCAAATTGCTTTATCGCGCACCTTATTCGCCATATTTAGCTCCCTCCCCTATTTTCTATTTTCAAACTTGAAAAATTGGGTTGGTGGTAAAAGATTTGCCAGCAATAAAGAGGTAGACTCGGCGATTGATAGCTATTTTAAAGAGTTCGACAATTCTTGCTACAAAAACGATATAGAAGCTGTTGAATTTCGCTGAAAAAATGTATCGAACTAAAAGGAAAAATAAAGGAAATTTTTCCCAGCTTTTTTGTGTCTTCTTTGTTAGGTCAACTAGTTGTAGGATAGTTCTCGTATGTATGAAAATAAATATCATTGCATTTTCAGGACATTACAAGGACATAAATTTGTCCATTTTTAAAAATACGATTTTTTCATACCAGATTAATTTGATCGAGTTGTTTATATCATATTGATTTTTAGTGAAGATTAATTTTGTGTTATTGGGTTTTAATAACCACGCTTTGAATTAATTCGGTTTCTCCTAAAGTGTGTGAGCAGGAATAACCGGTTCTTTTAAATAGTAAATAAATACTACAGCTGCTTGAAATGGTACTCCAAATGGGCAATTTTTTCTACTGGATGGATTCAAAATATTTTTGTCACTTGCGGTCTAGAATGTAGAGGACAACGTGCAATCATCGTCAGGTCTGTAAGCAGGTTCCATACTTTTCTTAATATGCTACGTAGCGGTTTAGGCTTTATTTCATTGGAAATTTGGAACAATTTCCGAAAGTTGGCTCCCTACTTTCTTTGTGTGAACAAAGCAAGTGATTTAATGACAGACTATTCCGTTAGCAAGCAAAAATCCTGACAATAATTTTGAGAGTTTTCAAAAGAAACATTTTGCTTCATGCATAAAAGCATTTCTGGGCTATAAGAACATGTTGGCGCCGTAAGAATGACGAGTTGCATGAGCTGAAGATCACCGTTGTTTGCCATTTACGAACAACCGAAGAACGCGTAAACATAATTAAAACTTACTACAAAATTAGTAATTAAAACGTGGGTAATTTTTGTGCATTATGTGGTGATCATAGTCGTCATTATCGGCCTACTGTGTCAGGAATTGGGTTGTGAAGAAATTTTGAAAAATATGGAGGCGTTATTGATGTAATCAGATCTGTAAATCATTGCAATGTATGCACTGCCGAAAAAATCGTTTCTGTTAGTGAAAGTGTGACGTATAATCCGAATTGTAATTCAGAGCGCTAAAGCCATGCGATAACCGATTTTTTTTACCTGTAGCTGAAAATTATGAACTGGTTTTAAAAAGACGGTTTCAAGAGTCACGCAACACAACCGATTTTAGCATAATTGCTTGAGAATTTTCCAGGAACGCGATTTCACATTTTGGTGATGTCAATGAGCCAACAAGATCATGCAAATTGACGCCGTTATACCTCTTTTTGTACGACTTCATTAAAACCCGTGTTTACTCAGATAATCTCCAAACATTGGAGCATTTGAAAATCAACATTTATTAAGTTATCGCCGAGAGACTGCTCGAAATGTACGAAAATGTGGCCAAAAACTACCTCAAAAGAATTCACTGCTGCAACCAATCTAGAGGTGGTCAGTTAGATAGCATTGTATTGGCGAGGTCCAATTATTTCATTATAATATTAAAAGTTTCATCTAAATCATAGCTTTATGTGTGCTGTATTTAACTTTTCTTTTAAAATCAAAAAATTAATTAAGGACTTATTCAATTCCTCCCAGATAAAAAAACTTGAACTTTGAAAAACCATGTATATTATATATGTAGCTTTAAATCCCTGCCTCTAAGTTGTTGCTAAGAGTAAATTTATTTAGACGACTCTGCTACTATTTTTAATCACAAATGTATTAAATAAAACATAAAATAACATTTTAATCTTATTGATTATTTTCCCATCACGCTGAAGGACATATTGTGACAATAAGCAAACAAATTCTCATATTTATGACTCAGTATTTATATGCAGTTAAGACTGCTGGCCTACCGTAATAACTGGAACAACCTTGAGCTATTCTTTTTCACAGATGTCCTTACAGTTTTCGAAAAATATTGCCGCTTACTGATTTGGCATCCGCTTGGTGGTCCTGATATAAAACCAACAAATAATACCTCGAACAGGAGAAAAAACTATTATTTTCCAAGTATACTAAGTATTGGCGTTTTTGAAAAAGGATCATAAAACAAAAGACGATTTATGGAGAATAAACAACAACAGTAGCAAAAACAGTAACAGCACCAACGACGTTCGATAAAAAAATGCATAAAAATTGTATGTTATGAATTATGGACAAAACCAAAATTATTCATATTGTTTAGGAAAATATAATGTATAATCATTAAGAACAAATATGTGAGTAAGAAGCGGCGTATTTTTTTATGTGTCATAAAAATTTATGTATGCTAAACGTCATAAAATATTTAAAAACCGTTCACATTAATGTACAACTCATATTACAATAGCATTACAAAACATTTGTGTAATATTTATTGTATTTGTACTTTTAACAAACAAACCATTCCAAATTAAATGGAAGTAAACTCCGTGTTTTTGAGAAGTATGTCTGTATATAAATGCTCACACTGCCTTAAAAAATTTCATATAATACCAAGTCTTGCAGTTTGTATGAAAGAAAACTGAATCAAACGATTTTAGTTACAAAAATAAATTTGTGGTTAAGCGACCTCTGAAGATACAAGAGTGTCACAGGGGGAATAATTGTCATATATGAAATCATAATGCCAATATAAAGGGTGTCCCAACAAGAACGGAAGATTTAAATTTGGCGCCATTCCAAGTGTCATTGTTGGACATTTGAACAATTGTTATTGTTTGCTAGTAGAAAGTACGAAGTTAGTAAAAATGGAGCGCTACACGAATGAACAACGCATTTTCATTGTGAAATTGTTTTACCAAAATAGTGAAAGTTTTGCGGCTACAGTTCGCAAATTGCGATCAATTTGGGGTCACAATAATGCTCCAAAAGAGTCAACTGTAAAGAGATTACTGGATAAATTTGCCAAAACTGGGTCTGTTACTGATGTAAAGACAACAACGCGCTTTCGACCAGGTCGATCGACCGAAAATGTCGCAGCTGTACGTGATGATGTCATTCAAAATCCATCCACCTCAATTCGACACCGAGCTCAGCAAATTGGTGTCCCCAAATCCACTATGCAGCGAATTTTGACGAGAGATTTGCATCTTCATGCGTACAAAGTTCAATTGACCCAAGAACTGAAGCCAGCTGACCATCGACAGCGAAGGGAGTTCGCTAATTGGGTTTTGGAGAAACAACATGAAAATGCTGATTTTGCCGATAAAATCATCTTCAGTGACGAGGCCTATTTCCATCTTGATGTCTTCGTCAATAGGCAGAATTGTCGCATTTGGGGTGAGGAAAATCCTCGAGTGATTCACGAGAAGCAACTGCATCCTCAACGTGTCACTGTGTGGTGTGGATTTTGGGCTGGAGGAATCATTGGACCTTTTTTTTTATGAAAATGAGGCATGTCAAGCGCAAACAGTCAATGGTGTTCGGTATCGTGAAATGATAACAAGTTTTTTCGTGCCTAGAATTGAAGAAATGAATGTGGAGGGTATGTGGTTTCAACAAGACGACACCACATGTCATATAGCCAGAGAAACAATTCAATTGCTGCATCAGTCATTTCCCTGTCGTGTTGTTCCATACATAACCTCATTCTGTTTACTTTACGATATAATAAAGTTTCACAATTATTTTTTAAATACTGTTTCGCCTTCAAAGTTCTTCCACAAAATTTTCTTTTGCATATTCTTTCGACTGAAAATGCTTTTAAGTGGTAGTTTAGGCTTTGGAAAGGGGAAAGAGATTATTTGAGAATATTTGTTAAATTTTTGGACTCAATTTCGATCACAGTGAAAGCTGTATGTGATGATACGTTATCGAGGAGCAAAATCCATGAATTTTCTTTTAACAAATCTGTTCTTTTCTGCGGATTTTGCTTTCTCGAATGTCACATAATGATTGCACAACATTTTGGCAAGTACCATAATCAAAAATATAATCAATGAAAACAGTCAATATTATCTAGACATTTTATCAATTTTGACGGTTTTTTTTTTTTTTGGTTTGGACTAAGTTGGATTGCATCACACCAAAGCTTGTTAGCTGGGTTGTATGTCAATTTCATAAACTTATGTCTCATTACCAGTTATAATATGTTTTATGAATGTGGAATTGGTATTGACTCCACATATTGACAGCGTATTCGGCAATCTTTACTATACTGAATTTTTAAAGAAAATTTAAATTTTTCGGGACAAGTCGCACCCTAACAATTGAGTAAAATGGTGTGAATTGGTTTATGAGAAATAGAGCATTCAGCGGCTATTTAACTCAAACAGCGATTTTCAGCATTCTTCCATTCCATTCCATTCTTCCATTTCTTCTACTTTATCGACAGTAAATGTAATTGAAGATGTTGTCGTTTGGTCACCACATTTCGAACGCTTTTAAATGCACTGTACCACTCATATGCACTTGTTTTTGATAAAGTCGATTCACTGTGACATTTTAGGTGATCTGGTGCATGAAATTCCATTTGCAGTATAAAGTTTGGGATACATTTTTTATTCCATATTTTTAACGTTTGTCAGATGAACTGCAGACAACTCAAACTGCAGACAAACTAAATAACAGGTCGCTCTCAAACCCTGCGTCCGTACACAGGACAGTTGTGGTAATTTAGCCAAACAAAAAATTTGAACAATGCCTTTGAGAGAGCTTTCTAAATGACTAACTGTCTCTGCTTTTTGTTTTTGATATAAAGTTTTGCATTGTTTCAAGTTTTGTTGAAATTGGAATATCCAATGTGGTCTTACAAGATGTTAGGTTAGTACACTGATATAAGGACGTGTGGCTGCATATGGTCCAAATCATGTTTTTTCTTAATTACGGGTAACTGCAACTGTGTAACAATTTTCATTTAGCAATCATTAATCATTTTATGGTAGCCCTTCGTTGTGTGCTGTTTCGTGAAAATTTTTTTTCTTTTTTTCCTCTCAATTGCCTTAATGTTATTTGTCATTTCTTATTACATGTCATCGTTTATTTATTCCATCTTCTAAACAAGAAATTTCACAGAATACTGATAACATTCTAAAGGAAGCAACAAATTGTTAAGCTTCAGACGAACCGTGATTTCATACTAATTTTCTAACAGGACCCTGTCGCCCAGACGCACGAAATTATGAAAACTTATTTAGACCCAAAAGACAATCCACAAAATACACCATTTTAGTTAAGCAGGCTTATTATGACGGGCGATGAAAAAAAAAACTAAAAAAACTGTAACATTTCAGAAGCAAAAACAGCCGTAGACCACAAACCCCAAAACCAAATAACAACAACGCAGCCTTTTTTTTGCTTCCTTTCACGACCAGAAACCAAAAACAAAGCCTAAACAGCCAAATTTGTTGCCATGTGCCACTGAGCCTAATAGCAACAGCATAAACTGGCGAAAAAGGAGCAAGAAGGGAGACTAGGAGTAAAAAAGAAGTTGAAGAAAACACCCTTGCAGAAAAACATAATCATATATAGAAAACATGGTTATGAGGAATGTCACACTGTAATCGCCCTAAACATAATATGGGTTAAATTCATGACACTTTCTATTTAGTGAGTGCAACACAAGTGACATTTTTCATGTGTTCCATGGTTTATTTTCTCCCTTTTTTGTTGTGTCCTCTTGGAAGTGAAAATAGGTGGCAGCGCGGTTGGGGCAGCTGTAAAACGTAAGGAGACAGTGCGATGGAAGTAACATTGGTGGGGTTATGTTGTTATTACTATAACGACAACATTTCTACTTTCATTCATACGAATATTCGCAAATGGTAACTCATGCTTAGGGCCAGTAACTCATGAAAATATACGACATGTTTGTGGGAATTTGTCGAGGAACATGAAATGAAATACAATAAGTTGGTGGTGGTATGCAAAGTGTAGTTAGAAATAACCACAACATAGGGAGAGTTTAGCGCTAAATGGGAGTTATTACATCTTCTCCATACGTATAACTTAACATCCAAAAGAGGAAAAATGCCCTATATCATTACGTACGAGGTGTGATCAAAAAATAACTGTTATTTTCAATTTTTTCAAAAAGTATTTATTTATTCATCAATTTCTATTTTATTTCCTTTAAAATAGTCCCCCTCAGATATAATACACTTGTGCCAGCGTTTCTCCTAATCCTCGAAACACTTCTAAAACGCCTTTTTTGGTATCGCCAACAGCTCCTGTTTCGATTTTTCTTTTATCTCCTCAATCACAGCAAAACACTTTCCTTTCATCGGTGTCTTCAGTTTCGGGAAGAGGAAAAAGTCAGCAGGGGGCCAAGTCCGGTGAATACGATGGTTGAGGCATGCTGGCGGTTTTGTTTTTGGCCAAAAACTCACGCACAAGCATCGATGTGTGAGCTGGTGTGTTATCATGGTGCAAAATCCATGATTGGGTTTTCCACAATTCTGTGCATTTCTGACGAATTTCTTCACGCAAACGGCCCATAACTACAAGGTAGTATTCCTTATTGACCGTACGACCTTGTGGTAAGAGTTCATGATGCACCACGCCATTGCAGTTGAAGAAAACAGTCAGAAAACTTTCATATTTGACCGAACTTGCCGGGTTTTTTTCGGTCTTGGCTCTTCTAGACGCTTGCATTGGTATGATTGGGCTTTGGTTTCAATGTCATAGTCATACACCCACGATTCGTCACCAGTTATGATCTTTTTCAGGTAATCTGAATCGTCGTTGACGACGTTTAACAGCACCTGAGCGACGTCCAAGCGACGTTGTTTTTGCTCAAAATTTAGCAATTTTGGAACAATCTTCGCTGCCGCACGTTTCATGCCTAAAACATCCGTAAAAATTGCTTGGCAAAAGCCGAACGATATGCCAACATCATCAGCAACCTCTCTAATAGTGATTGGACGATTATCCAAAATCATTTTCTTCACTGATTCAACGTTGTTATCGGTTGTTGACGTGCTTGGGCGACCAGGACGACTATCGTCATTGACATCTTCTCGGCCTTACTTCAACCGGTTATACCACAATTGAACTTGTGTTCTGCTCATAGTAGACTCGCCAAATGCCACAGTCAACATTTCAAATATCCTTGCAAATTTAATTTAATTTTTTACATAAAACTTAATACAGTTTCTTTGATTCATTTTTTCGAATGGTACAAAATCGAAGAGTACACCAAAACACGACTAACTTTTTTATTTGTCAAAAACAAATTGACAATCCAAAATGGCTGATATTGTCAACATATATAACAGACATGCGTACCAACATAGCAAAAAAAAAAAAAAAAAAAAAAAAAAAAAAAAAAAAAAAAAAAAAACATATATGCATATGAAATAGCGAAAATATAGTGGGGCTACTTTTTTGATCACACCTCGTAAGTATTGAATGTGGCATATTCAAGTTCTATTCTATGAATGGCTATTCTATTCTTTATGGCCAAAGAAGAAAGAAACAACATAATGCGTTAAAAAAGAGCAGGGAATTGATAATCTAAAAAGCCTACTTAAAAGGATTCTCGAAAGTTTTTTCGCCAATAAGTTGGTACAATCGCCTTTTCATTACAGTGCTCAATTTTGTTAATTCATTCCAAGTGTGTTTTACCTACTTTTATGATGGATTAAAGTACAAAATAAAAAATTTGTCTTAAATTTTGTGTTTCAAATGTTGGCTCAACTGCCCTCAACCGCAATCTGCCATTTATTTCATTACAAACTGCCAATTATTGCGGATGGCTTTTCCACAATCACTTTTGGGTTCTTCGAGCCCCATGTGCGATAATTTTGATTATTGACGTAACAGCTGAGTAAAAAATTAGCTTCATTGTTGCAGAAGATTTTGTTCGATTGGGAGATTGGAAGTAGTTTTAAGTTTTAACTCGTAAGTTTCTTTACTCGGTTTTTAAATGATATATATTCATAAATGGCAAGTCCTTTCACTAAATAAATAATACTTTAGATGATTGATATTTAACAGCTAACAGCCTTGCCAGACCGGCTGTTTTGAAACCACTAAATAGCAGCAATTTTTTCCCCTTCTTTCACGCATGAAGCCGCCTTCATAACCGTTTCTGCAAAACTGCAACAAATTTGTCACTTAAAATTTAAAATCCATCATTAAATTCAATGACATTGTATTAACACTTGTATAGTTTTGAAAGTTTCGCTACACTTTTCATAAAATTCTCGTTAAAAAATAATATACGTAACACGTTTTGTGCACTGGGGTGTCTTTCATGAACCAACATAAAGTCTCAACAAATTATATTGCATGCCAGAGTAGTGCGTGGATTTTATTTTATTCTGCTGCTTGTTGGCCCCCACCTCCCCGCAAATCACTATTAAGCATCGGTCTGTACCATCCTGGTACTTCACATAAAATTATGTTTCTATTTTCATGATTCGCAGTTTGCCTGCAAAATAACATCATCACGCAAAACAACTTTAGCACAAAAATAAATAAAATTAAAATCATAAAAATGTGCAACAAATGAACGTGCGCGCGAACACAAATAAACAATGAAATGAACTGAATTGAAATGCGAAATTAAACAAAAGTACAAATTGCAATCTGAAAATCGTTATGAACATTTATTTAGTTCACGTTATGTGCCACATGCCACAGCATTTTACAAATTTACTCAGTAGAACATAAAAATGATGGCAGCACAAAATGAAACCCACAACCTTGCCACATTTAGGTTGCATGTACGGTTGAATGTTGTGAAAGCTATGGTAGATTTTGTCTACATGCAACATGTTTATGCATGCTAAACTTTACCACCAATAAATAAATAAATTGCGTTTTTATAAAATATTTTATATGATTTCCGTTTCCGGCCATGCTGGTGTGGAAATAATGAGCCCACATATCGCAATTTAGGTAGGACAGGGAAAAGCAACGAGTGTTGATGGTACACTGCAAAAAAAAAGATTGCTAAGTTATGTCCAAAGACGAAAACTATTGGATTGGGAGATTTTTTTTTCTTTTTTCAAATTTCTTTATTTGCAATCTGTTGTTTTAACAATAAGCAAATTTTGTAAGGAGTTTTAAGTAATAGCATGCTGTTGTGTCCCAATGTACACAACTATACCCATATGAAAATAACATGTTTATAAATTTCATTTGAGATCATTACATTACATAATATTATATTACATTTCTTTACATTAAAATATTACAATGTAGTGCCTGTATGGTAAATCTAGAATATGGAATCTTTTTAGTCTACGCGTTTAGTTACTATCACCTAGAAGTGATATGGCTAATGGATTGTCATGGTAGCTAAGCCTATTTAAATATCTTTCGCTGAATTTAGAAACTTCTTCTCGAACCGTTGACATATTAAGATCCTTATGAATTGATTTATTTGTCAAATACCAAGGAGCATTTGTAATCAATCGCAAAGTTTTTGATTGGTAGCGCTGAAGTATCTCAATGTTGGAATTACTCGATGTTCCCCGCAATTGAATTCCATAAGTCCAAATAGGTTTAAGAATTACTTTATAAAGAATCAATTTATTATTTAAATTTAATTGGGATTTAGGTCCCAATAACCAATTCATCCGTTTAGCCAGAGCCAAAAATCCGTCCAACATCTCAACATAGCGTTCCGTATTAACCGTGACGTTTTGGCCCCGCGCATTTTCAAAGAAAAAAGGACCAATTATTCCTCTGCCAGAGATTGCTGTCCATGCTGTCACTTTAGGACTATGCAATGGCTTCTGGCGTTCGATTTTGGGATTTTCACTGTTCCAGTAACGACAATTTTGACGGTTTACGAACCCATTCATAAGGAAATGAGTCTCGTCAGAGAAAAGGATATTGTCAAAATTGGAAAATCCATTAAGCCTTTCATTAGCAAATGCGAGCCTTGCTATGAAGTCAGACTCTTTTAATTCTTGTGTTAATTGCAGCTTATATGGATGCAGTTTAAGATTCAATGTTCGTCGCGATAATTGTAAGACAGACGATCTCTTGCGAGTCGACATTTGTGGATTTCCTCATACTGACTCCATAAATCTCTCAACATTGTCTTCGGTCCTAGATATTCTTGGGCGACATATTACACATTACGCTTTATACATATTTTAATTAAATTAGCACTCGGAGCTTCACTAATTCGCCGTAGTCCATATTCAGCACAATATAGTCGTCTAGTAGCAATATATGAACGAGAGTTCTCGTAAAATGCGCGCACGCAAAATGCGCGACGCTTCCCTGGTTACTTGATAATGTCAAAAAGATACGATTTTGCACTAGGAAAATGGGGTAAGCCGACATATTAGGTATGTGTGGAAGCCCAGTCTGAAACGCCTCTTAGCTGACAATGAGTCAATCCACGGTAAAGGGTATGTAAACTTAGGCTGATTGAAAAATTGGCATCTTTTGAACTTCCCGGCTGTCTGCCATATGGATTTAATTATTTCAATACCAATCACTTGTTGCAGTTCCCTGCATTCTATTTTAGCCGTACAAGTGAATTTCTATAATATGCACTCACTCAAATATGGGTTAGAACATGTGGGAATACTGGCATGCTATCCACCCTGGAAATTTAGTTTGTTGGATAAATATGAAGCCAAAGTTGTACGAGTGTAATTAAGGTAGTGTGGTTAGACTCATAGTTGTAGTGGTTACAATCGTGACATATTTTTAGGAAACCCTTCAAGTAAAATTAATTTAAAGCGAAAGTGTAGATACTACACATACAGTTCAATAGTGTAAATATTTTGATTTGTGGCATGATTTGTAAAATAAATATTAAGCTAGCATAGAACTACATTTAAAGCAGGCAAATTAGAGCATATAGTATTATTTCAACACTTAAGAGAAATATGAATTACTGTTCTCTAAGAATTTCGATACAGCAAAAGAGTATGCGATGAATATTTGTTTTTTGCTTATTAAGCTTTTGAACTGTGTATGAGATGACCCTCTAAAAATTTTATATTTGTCAATTATAGTATAATTTTCTTGCTGTATTCAAATCATAAACTGTTTACTCCAGATATGAAATCAACAATTGAGTGGTATAAATTTGAAACAGTAATGTGGCAAGGAATACTGGATGACAATAGAAATGCGGTCACAGATACGTAGACTGTCCTGAAATCGCAGATAGAACATTTCTATAGATTACTAGTTTTGGATGGCGGAACAGTTAAACAAACTACCACAGTTATCAATTATGGCATTGATAGGCCAGCAGCGAGTCGAAAATAGATAAGCACACCAATTACATGACTTAAGAGCACCAAACCTGCAGGTGCTGGTGTCCTGGCGGCAGAGCTGTTTAAAACCGTTGGCAGTAAGCTGACAATAAGCATGCATCAGCTCCCATCATATTATTTAGTTAATTAATTAATGTAATCCTTATGATTGGCATCTAAGCATTGTGTGCCTTTCGCTCAAAAAGAAAAATCCATCCAAATGTGTGTACCGACTAAAGCGTTTTCCGTGGTATCCAATAGTTTGTAAACTTCTGTCAAGTGTGTTATGTAACAGAATAATGTCTATTCTATCTGATATTACTGTATTTTATTATTATTGATTTAGATTTGGATGCCACTGAATGACATGAAGTTTCTACTAAGCAAAAATCTTAGTAAGCCATTTTAAACCAAACGGGGATTCACACGGAGCGACTGCTTGCCGTGCGACCTCTTAGACATATCTTCACAGACGGTTGTGAAGAAGGCAGCATTAAGGCATTAAAAATGCCTGGTACCGTCTTTAATGATAGCCATACAATAATTGTGAACGCTGATGATGATGGACGCTACGAGATGTTAATGGATCCTTCTCACTTTCAAACACGTTAGGAAGAGAGTCATAACGTACGTGCAACATTTTTGCCAGATGTCTCCCAATGGACATAGGAAAAAACCAAGATTTTGGTTTTACTTTTTGTCTTGCTTTCTTACTGACGAAACAAGGATCACTCAATGCCTTTCTACATAATACAGCTCTTTCCGATCGCGAGTCATGCAAATGCGGTATATAAGTCGAAGGCTGGCGGCATGTGTTGTGTGAATATCCCTTATATGCAGATATAACTGATCTCCAGGGATTCGCGATACTTAGGACAAGTGATGACTGAATCAGGGTATGTTGACTAAAGCTTGCTTTCAGAGCATTTATTCAGCGTAGGGCTACTGTGACGTAGTTATAGGGAGTGGGTTTTGCGGCATTTTCAAGGTTTTCTGACTTGCGAACTAAGTGGCTGCAAGACTGTTTAAACAGGTTGATTTCACAATCTTGTTCAGTTTGATAGACGGCAGTTGCTGCTCTGGCAGCCGTCACTGGACCGCAAGGGGTTGAAACTGGGAGTGGATCAGTCACAAGATCTGGTCAGAGTGTGCTGAGTGTTACAGGAATTCACATTAACAGGGTATCGAGAACGGATCTTGTTTATGTGTGTCTTTCAAGGGGTACTGGCAGGCAAGATAATTGCACGTCTATATCACATGGTTGCCGTTCACCGTTGCCGAGCGGAAGGGGTTTGCAATTTGTCCTCGTCTCCCATCCTCGCCCCCATCTACCAGGGGCTTCCGCACCCGCAGGTGTGTAAAAATTTCCAGTCTGTATTCTTTTTACTGCAAAGCGGACAATCCCATAAAGTTTGGTGTATAAATAACAATTTGATAGCAGCTTAGCTAAGCAGCTCCTCCCGGTGAGTTTGGCCGGTAGGGATCAGGAGTGAGTTCCCGCCTGATCATTTGATGTTCAACCCCTAGTGAGAACATCACGCGAGTTGTTGATTGAAAGCGAAATCGCTGGTAGAGTCTTTGTGCTCGAATGTGAAGTTGCATTTACAACCGCGTGCTACAGATCCATAGATTAGCAGAGATTATCAGATAGATCTCAACTCCGCCAATGGAAATTATGTTACATACTAGCATAATCAATTTGGAACAAAGGGCTGAAAGTTGCGGTATCTTTCTCCCAAATTTGTGGACTTCCATTCCCAGATAGTCCAAGTTAATTTGACTGTCCCAGAAGGGCGCTTGCAATCACATTATAATATGCCCAGTGTGATTAGCGCACTATGGGGTAAGCCCCTGACGCCGAGACTCACGTAAAACCACCGCTCACTCCGCATTCTTCTGGCACATTGAGAAGGGATGAGCTTAGGTTGGTCTTGTGGCAAAAGAGGACAAAATGAAGTTATTTATTGTAACAAACTAGGAATCTACTTATTTGGAATATTGTTGGATGAATTAGCCTACATCGGCTCCGCAGTTAACAAACTTACAATGTTAGCCTGGAAACCAGAGGAATGGTATTGTTGGCTTCGAATGGAACATGAGCTGCTTGAACCATATACATGGACATAGGCATGGCCAAGCGCATTAAAATAATAAACTAACCAACTATGTTGACTGTATCAGGTTTCAGATTACTAAAAAAGCACAATTACACGCACAAGGTTGTGGGAACTGCTACAAAATACATACTTATTCTACTATTTCTTGAAAATGGTGACTATTTTGAGTTGCTAAAAGAAATCACATTTATAAATTGTTCACGTTATCCTAAATCCAAAATTAAACATCTTGCAATCCTACAAACTGGTCCAATTGGCATTTAGGCTTCCATCTCTAAAGAATTTTAATTGTTTTCTTTTAATTTTTCTCTAGCGAAAGGCAACAATGAGTCGTTCTCATTTCCTGGTAGTTTAATTTAAAACATATTTATTTATTTTGCTCTTTGTAAATTCCTTAACAATTTTCCTTGACATTCTTTATACATCGTTTTAATAAACGTTCCAATTTAATAGATCTTCTTAAAACTTTTCCTCTGCCAACACTTCCGTTTCTTTCACAGCGAGAAAAAAAAATCTGCTTCCAACAACAAAGTGCTTGCAACAATACGTATGTTTCACATTTCCTTTATGCTCTGCAACTACCGTTAACAGTGCCACAGTGAACATATTCGCTTGCCACTTTCACATGCCACATCGTCAGTATTGTCTTCATCAGCAACCTGACAGAAATATGAAGTGCCTACCACTACAGGTATAAGTAGGCAATTACAGGCTAGCACATACTCAAACATCCTTGGCTTCCTGCAGTTTCTTTTGTAGCCTTAGCATTTTGTTACCTTTTCTGATTTCCTTAGTTTCTTCTCATCAAGATGCCTGCAATATACGTGAAGTTGCGCCAAGACAAATAAAGTTTTTGCTTTATCCCGTTGTGAAATCTATGTGTTGTTACCTTGTGTAACGTTGAGCAATGCCATCGCAGGAGGAATAAGATGAAATGAAAAACGACAGGACCTGCAGAGGCTACAATAACCGAAGAGTAGGTACCAGTAGTGGTGGCATCCATTTTTTGACCGCAATCACGTACGTTAAATTCAACACCAAAGTTATTGTTGCTATTGTAATTATTCTCTTTGTTTCCGTTTTTTTCGATTCTTTTTTGTTGTTTTCTGTTTCATTTATGCTGCTGTAGCTTTAAGAGGGGTTGCCATCCACCACCATTACCATCAACGTCACAATCTTCATTACTGCCATCACCACCACCATCATCATCATCATCATTATCAACACTATAGTAATTATCTTCATCAATGTTATAGACAAGAAGGAATAGAGTGGGTCAGATAGAGCGGAAGAAGCCAGAGCAATGCCAGCGCAACAAGAACTACCAAGTAAAGAAATAACAAAGTTTTCGTTACATGACCTCTTCTTCTTTTAATATTTTTAGGTTGAATTTTTTGTTCATTTCTTTTAATTTTTACTGCAGTGGCACGAATGAATGACACGTTAGCTTTGTTTCCAGTTTTGTAATGGGGGAGGTATGACAATTGCGGGAGTTATTCGGCGATTTCAAAGAAAATTGTTTTGTTTCTCTGACGCAACGAGCAACTTTTGAAAACTTTGATTCAATGATGCAAAGTGATTAGAGTCGTTTATTGAAAGCTGATTATAATGAAGCTTTCTTAACGTAATCTGATGAGTCGCTCTCGCCAATAATAATGCTTGACACCTTTCTATATTAATATAAATATCGCTGTAGACTTTAGTTCTGCTGGTGCTGAATTAGTCTACAGTCTACTAGAATATTTGATGCGACAAATTGTATAACAACTTTTACGCTTCAGCTGTGGTTTCTACTACATTCAGACATTCGTAATGAATAGCAGCTAATCGTAGATTTAGGTATTTGAAGATGTTTTTGAATTCAGTTTGCCACGATTTTGGGTAAATGCTGATTCAAAATCTGATACAAATTGATTCGGATTGTCAGAATTTCTGCTTCAGTGACCCATACATTTGGGTTACTAATAACTTGTGGAATTCCTTTTTTTTTGATAATACAAAATTTTACCAAAATGTCCGTAGAACTTTTTATTAGAAAATCGTATAGTCAAAAATTTTCACATAAATAAATGTTCAATTTAAACGAAAGTTAGTTAAAATGTAAAAGGAAAAATCATCAATTCTTGGCCCAAAAACTAAACTAAATTTGTAATTGAATAAGTTAACTCAAACCCGTAAGTTGGTTTGTTATATCCCTTTCTACACCCTCCTCGTACGATCAATAAACTTTCCGTATAATTGGAGTGACTGCAACGTACTCGTACGTGTCTGTCCTAGTGTCTTCCTACAAAGGATATGTGTAAGTATGCCGTCGTGCCCTTGTTATCATGTGTTACATTAACGTGTAAGATGGCAACTTTTATGCGATGTTCTTGCTGTTCCTGCCTCTGTTATTGCTGTTGGTGTTGGTGCTGCTGTCAGTATTAGTGTTGCTGTCATTGATGTTATTGTTCTTGTTGTCGTTGACGTTGTCACTTTTGTATACGAGTATGTAACTGTGCTGTACTGCCCCACACTTTCATACAGTGGAAGCTCGTTGTGATTTTCCATACAATCCAGTATAGAACAGATGTCCTGGTGTAACTTTTTTTTCGGTATTGAAACTGTTATGTTCATACTGGCAGTGGGCTTGAATTGTCCGCATAGGTAGGGGTGAATGTGAGTGGATGTGAGTGCTTTCTCAAATTTCGTTTGATTGTAAATAACAGTGTATGAAGTGAGTAAACGTGCAGCTGAGGCTGCTTAAGAACGAGAGAGTTTGAGGCTATTGTGTGAATGTAAATTTGAGTTAACATGAGTGAGTGGTTGTTGACTGGATGTCACGTGTATATTTTGCTTGTCTGTCCTCAACTATTGCTGCAGTCACATAAGAAGAGCCTTTTTCGAGGTGTTGCTGCTGAAACTTTTGGTGTTTGTTGACATTTCTTTTGGTGCCGCATTTTCTCTCTGTCATTTTGGAAAACTACTTTGCCCATTCCCCTTAGAACAAAAGATTCGAAATCCTATATCATGGAAATTAGTGTAGTCTTGTCTTGTTCATGGCGTTTAAGGCAACAGCAGAAGAGATGTAGTTATTTTTATGATTGAGATAAGAAACAATTTTAATAACAGCTCTTTTTATGTGTTAGAAACAGCATAAAATCATTGCAATGTGAAGCATAAAAAAGCTGTTTGTCTGTCGAAAACATTGATTAGTTTTGGGTAATCACTAAAAGACAATTTTTTGGTATGTTTATATTTCAATATGGGGGACTTGTAACGTGACTCATTCGCAATTTAGGTTCTTCCGGCTGTTCACAATGTTGTACAGCCTTCCAACTTGGTAAAACACTGGTTACGAACACAAAATAATTTGGAATTCACTGTACTTAACGAGGAAGACATATTAAGAAAAATTAATATAGGTAACAAACACTATGTATTATTTTCATTAAGCCAACCATTCATTTGCAATATTATTTTATAAAACATTTCTTTTAAACTCATTGGTCAATAAGCTTAGTGATTAGAATGCCGATATTAATTCTAACGAAAAATTGACATTGCTTTTAGAAGGCGCCAACGTTGAAATAACATTTATTAGAATTTCAGGCTATTTCTTTAATTTATGTTTGAGTTACAGTGTTTTAAGAATCCCATTAAAATTTTTTGAACTGTGAAATCTAAAAGAATTAAGAATGTTGATTAAACATTAATTTCGGAGCCAAAAATATACTATTCCAACTCAATAATGGTTTAAAAAATATTACGTCGACTCTACTCTGTTAAAAATATGGATTTTTCAGTGGCTCGCCGATTTTAAGCGAGGTCGTATAAGCGTCACAAAAGAAGGTTGCCCAGAAACGATAATTAGGTAACTGAAAATTATTCTCAACTATCGAAAAGAGAAATTGAACAGTTGGCTATCATCCAAAAGTTATCAGAAGGCGGTTTATTCACTATTTTGGACAGAGTATTTTAGTATGAATAAAATATGTTCCAAATGTACAGCGCATTTGCTAAACTTATTATTGGTCCGAAAAAGCTACGCTTTTGTGCGGGATGTTTGTTTCGTCAATGGGAATCCTGACTTTGGTTTTAACCTGAGTTTGGGCTTCATATTGACGGGGCATGGTTCTTTGAACGAATTTCTGCACAAAAGAGGTCTGGCTGACAGTAGTGCTTGTGACTGTGGGCATCAGACAGAGGATTGGGAGCATGTTTTGTGCGACTTGTTGCAGGTGCATGTGTGCGCTTTGTGCAGGCGGGTATGGTGGACGACCAGTTCCTTGCGAGGTATGATGTAGCGAAACTGAGCAGCTTTTGTCTGCGAAACCCTGACCAGAGGGTTTTCATTTTCTGGTAGCACGGGGACCAGGGGCCCCAGGAACATTTCGTTCTTGCCTGGTCGTGACATAGGATACCTTGTGGGAGCATCGTGCTGGCTGTGGTTGCCCGAACATGTGTTTCTACGGATCTTGCACTGCTTCAGGATCTCCTGAAGGTAATGCGAGAACTTGGGAAACACTGTTCTTCGTCTATCCGAGGTGTCTAGATAGGCCTCACTCCTAACGGGGGGGAAGTTAACTTTATACTAGTGACTTCAAAGATACTTTAGCAGAGAGATGAAGCATGTCCTGAGGGAATTTTCCAAGGGGACCTGTTTCCTATCTCTAAGGTGCTTCGACTAATCCTTCCGGGATTAGTTTGAGTTTCCCAAAGGGGCGCTGGCTGTCGCAAACACGTTCAAGAACAGTCCCATGTGTGGTGGCACACCGTTAGTAAGGCTATCAAAGCGAGACCCACGTTAAACTTGACAATTGTTGTTGTTGTTGTCCAAAAAAGCAGTTACTCAAATATTTTTTTTTTTAAATTGTCAAGGGCCGAAATCTATCTCTTCGGAGTATGAGATATGTCGTTTGTTATATTGAAGTGGGTAATTTATTTTATTTTTTTTTATTTTATTTTAAACCTCTCATATATAACATTTAAGTAGACTTTATTGTTATTTACAAATCCTCTTTGTTTATTTGTATTAATGAAGCGCACTCTTCGTTCTAGATTTCTGTGGATGCCATTTTTCCAATGAATTTCCTAATACAAATGACGTACAAATAACATTTTTAATTAAGATTTCACTTAGCCGGAATGAGTTACATGTTCTGCATATTTAAAACATCCGCCAAATGTGAAAGGGAAGCCTTCTATTCACTTTTAACCTTAGGTTGACACGGTAACCAGACTAATTATATCGCTTTATTTATATCGCTCTTTATTTCGTTTATTGCTTTGCGAGGTAGTTTGACTAGATGGCGTCTGGAAATCATAAAACTGAAATCCATGTTCAATTTGTGAATTGATTCAAAATATATGCACAAGTAAGTGATTTAATTAGCCATTTAACTGCTTTTGGGTGTTTAAATGAGTATAGCCACGGGCTACTGAAAAACGTCTACATGGAAAAATTTAAGATTTCAGCCTTACAACGAAAATGATATTCGCCGTGTTACAAAATTGAGACTTTTGTTTTGGGAGTGAACAATTCTTTCATTAGGTGCTTATGGTCAAATAGGTGAACATGGTCAAACCCTTAAGATGCAGTACGCTGTGTATACTCTGTCAAGCTAAGGAATATCGATAATTTGAAAAGCCCTCCTAAAGGGATTGTCAAAATTCGATTTGTCACTATTTGTCACGATTTGTTAGCACAATTGTCTTCTATACTGACGCGATATTTAAGCGTTATCCATCATTTGGTGTATTTGCAGTGCAAGAATTTATCAGTTCATCTCACGTCTTGCAATTTTACTATTTACGATACATAAAAATATCGAACAAAAGATTTGTCTTAAATTCTTATATTGCAAATGGAATTTTGTGCACCGAATTGGTGAAAATGTTACAGGTATAAGCTAACAATGAAACGACTTTATCAAAAACATATGCATATGAGTAGTACAGTGCACTCAAAAGCTTTCGGGATATGGTATAAGATTTGCCCTATTCTGGTCGGCCGTTACCACCTTCAACTGATGGTAACATCAATAAAGAGAATTGAATGGTGACTGAAAATCGCCATATAAGTTTAAGATATAGCCACTAACTTTTCTGTGTCTCCGGATCAACACATTTCATTCAACAATTCAACAATTGTACGAGGTGTGTTCAAAAAAGTAAGGTCCATTTTTAAATTTCGAGGACTACGTGCAGTCGAATTTCGATTATTATTTTTTTATGATTTTATGTTGGTCCACTCGTCTCGAAGATATGTTGATGATTTTATCCATAGAGCATATTTAGTTTGTCTGTGAAAGGCATAAATAAGACAACCGTTTTGAGTGTTCGGCGATTTTCTGCTATCGAAAAAAATGGATCAAAGAAGTTGCATCAAATTTTGTGTAAAAAATGGAATTAATTGCTCAAAAACACCTGAAATGTTGACAGTGGCATACGCTGAGAACACTCTGAGTCAAAAAAAAAAAAAGTTTATAAGTAGTACAAATTTTTCACAGAAGGTCGAGAAGATATGAATGACGACGCCCGCTCTGGACCCTCTGGATGAAAATGTTGAGAAAGTGAAGAAAATTGTTATGGAGAATCGTCGAATCACAATTAGAGAAGTTGCTGACGACGGATGACGGCATATCGGTTGGCTTATGTCATGCAATCTTTTCGGACATTTTGGGCATGAAGCGTGTGACAGCGAAGTTCGTTCCAAAATTGCTGAATTTTGGCCAAAAATAACGTCGCATGAGCATCGCTCAGGAATTGTTGAATGACGTCAACGATGATCCAGATTTGCTTAAAAGGGTTATAACTGATGACGAATCATGGGTTAAGTTATGACATTGAGCCAAGACCAAAAAAAGCACGCCGAATTTGATCAAATGTCAAGGTTTTGCTCACTGTTTTCTTCGATTACCATAGCGTAGTGAATCAGGAGTTCTTACCACAAGGTCGTACGGTAAATAAGGAGTCTTATCTTTAAGTTATTCGTCGTTTACGTGAAGTAATACGAAAAAAATGACCGGAATTGTGAAAAAAATTCATGACTTTTGCATCATAATAATGCACCAGCTCACTTATCTTTGCTTGTGAGAGATTATTTGGCCAAAAACTATACCATTATTATGTCTCAGCCACTGTGTTCGCCAAATTTGGCCCACTGCGACTTTTTTCTGTCTCTAAGATTGAAGAGACCCATGAAAGGACAGCGTTTTGCGACGATTGAGGAGATAAAAACCAAATCGCTGAGAGGGCTCAAAGACATACTAAAAAGTGCATATCAGAATTGCTTGGAGGATTGAAAAAAACGGGACTATTTTGAGGGAGATAAATTAGAAATTGATGAGTAAATAAATATTTTTTGAGAAAAATAAAAATTCACCTTATTTTTTGAAGACACCTCGTATGGCTATGAAAATGATTTTAATTAGTTTAAAAAAATCTGAAATTTCTTCGACACGTCAATCGCATAAAGATCCATGAAAATATGGTAGAGCGAGTCATAACCGATTCCACATTCATAATACGCATTATAACTGATGATGGGATCTGGGTTTACGAGTTTGATATGCAAAACAATTGTCGGAAAGTGGCGTTGCTACTAAACCGAAATCGAAGAATCTATTTCAAAGATGGTCGAGGTCAAGAAATGTTGACTATTTTGCTTGATTATAGAGGGGTTGTACTCTCGGAATTCTTGACGGAAAGGCAGATGATAAACGAAGGTTATTATATGGGCTATAAAGTCATCTCAGAGAGTAAAATCGTTAAAAAAACCCAAATTTGTGTAAAGAAATCTTATGGGTTTTGTACTACGATTACAAAATTTTACGAATTTCTTATCAAAAATTTAATAAATTTCATATAATAATCATGTCATCTAATATGTTTCCGGTTGATTTTTTCGCTTTCCAAATGTGAATTAGCGCTTTGATCCACCTGCGTGTTAAGAGAGGATACTTGGAAATTTGTAATTTAAAAAAGGGGGCAGATATGGTGCCATCACACACAATAAGCGACTGCAGCTATAATCATGTAATCAAAAGTATAAATCCTTCTAATAGTATAGACCGTCGGCCAAAAATGCATTTCGGAAAGACTGATTAAATTATCAAAGTCCGAATCATCAAATAATCAAGAAAAATCCTTTTAGTATTTGCAAATTTATATCGGTAGCATTCAAATTTTTGCTGCATTTAACCAGGAGCGTGAAGTTGCGGGCACCTGTACATGTGAACTTATTGAGAAATAGTTAATTGATTGAATGACTAATTCACTAATCATTGCCTCATCAGGATGTAGATCAAAACAATCCGGCATGCACTGTTACTGCGAAATAATCATCAATAGCAGAAATATCCTTATAAGAAACATTTAATAAAAATTGTGTATGAGAGCAAAATTTTAACGAAATTATTTTCTATGGTCTTGCATATCTAATGCCCTCTTCGCAAAAAATTGCCTCTTTTGGAAATATATTATATTATAAAACTTGTACGTATAATTTTCATAGACTTTACTTTAAACTAGCTTTTATTACCATAGCATTTCGTATTACTCGTATATTTAATATTACAAATATCCGTCAAGGAAAATTGCTGCAAATTAATATCCTCTGCAATTTCCAGGCACTCTCAACAATCATGTAAATCTTATTCTTGAAGGTCACATTACGTACCACCAACATTGCAAATGAGAGCTGAGCAATTTGTTTTTCGCCAATTAAACAGTAATGCGAACTAATTAATACATGTCTTGAACATGTGTAAAACATGTAATTGTAAAAGGATCTTAAACACCAGGGCAACAACACACATGCATACATGTTGTAAGTATGTGGTAAAACCAAAAAGGATATGCAAACGATTATCCGCATATATAAGCAAGCTGGCAAGGGGGAGACATAATGCAAATACGTTTGCACACACACACACACACACGAGCTTATATAATCCTAGGCTGAAAACCACATTCAGCAACAACGTGACAGAAACACTCTCTTACAAATAGGGAGGACGAAAAAGTTGTACTATAATCCTTGAACCTTTACTAACCGCAAACATGAACTACACACACACACACACACACATACACACACACACACACACACCTACACATATATAATCAACAACTTCCATCAACGTATACAGCCGAAAAATGTCAAATATAAAACAAAACATTCGAGAAAAAAAATTGGAGCAGATCAGCAACAATAGAAATGGTACTGAACTTGAAGTGAAGAGAAATAGAAACAACACGAATACCAACAAACTTCAGCGTAACCATCGCACTTGCATAGCTGTGGGGGCAGGTCTAATAGCGAAAACAGGAAACAGACCATATAATGGACTCAAAAAACTCACTCACACTCTTACTGTGGGATTTTAACAAACTTACCAACACTGATGTAATCTAGCCTTACACATATCTGTATTTGTTTTAACCTATACTACTATCACTATTACTATAGCTTCCTGGCAGTGGCCTCACTCTCTCTCTCTCTCTCTGCTTTAGTTGCTCCTAGTCGTTTAGTTGTGTCAGCTTGGTTTGAATTGCGATATAAACATCCTGCCAAAATGGAATTTCTATTCGTTCGTTGACTTTGTGTATGCAGTTCTGTTTAGTTTTCAACTTGTTTTTTTGTTTGTCGTAACGGACTTTTGAACTATTTTTGTTAGTCAGATGAAAAGTTAGCTTGGAAATCAACTCTTTTTAGTTGTCGCTTTTTTTTTAGTTTGTGTTCTTTGTGTCGTATGTTGTATGTATGTAGTATTTGGTTAAGTGTAAGGGACACTTTTGTTGTAGTACTTTCAGTTTCATGCAATTGTACGGTGTGGTACAGTTGAAAAAAATAACGAATTTAGATTGTCGATTGAGATATTCCAAAGAATTCATAGTGAAACATAAACTTCATTTTGAGTGAAGCCTGTTCAACTTGATTGCGTATAAAATCATGATCAACCAAGCGGTGTGGGATGATTATTTTAATAATTGTTTCAAATTTTTTAAACCTCCAAATGTGAGTTACAATAAATAACTTCCGCCATTTCAGCAAGATTTTTCGTACCATAACGCCTAACACAAAATTTGCTAGAAATTTTAAGAGCAAAACTTTAATCTGTTAGTCGATTTAATAGTTTTTACGGGAAGTTCCTGACTTTAAATTAAAAATTTGAGGGTAAAAATGTTATACTATAACACCATATAAAAGATTTAACCAAGTGCCATCGTCAACAGGAAATTAATTCCCTTACACTATCAGGTCCATGTCTTATATTTTTTAGATTTTTGCCGGATTCGGATTAGAATGCAAATAATAGAATCATGTACCACATCGTAAAATCAGATTCAATATTTCAAAAAAAAAAAAACCCCGTTTTCTTCAACAATTGTATCATCCAAATAGTTGCTTGCAATAGACTCCAATACCAGTTTGATTACACATCATAAAACATAAATAATGGCATAGGAAAATCTCACATTCACGCAATGAAGTTCACTCTTAATGACGGCACCCATCGGTTTAGCACTTAATCTAGCAACCCTTACAATTACAAGCACTGAAGATTTCATTTCGTAAATTTAACGGTGTGACTTTTTCTCCTATCTCTCTCGATGAATGGCGTCATGTAGACCCATAAAATGTAAAGAGACTCTTTAAATCCCCCACTGTGCAACACTTAACTTTATTACATTCACACAGATGCATAGACGTGTCTATCTGCATGTATGTGATTTGATCGTTTTTGTATTTGATGATTTCGTTGAGTTCATTTTTATTATTTTTTTACACACACATTCATTTCAATTTCATTCCAGTACTTTTTTCACATTTGCAGCTTCTGAACTCAGTTTCAGTTCTATTCTGTATATTCAATTTCCAGGCAATCACTGTTTGTGGTTTACTTTTTGCAGTCACAAACATTTGATGTTTGCTCATGTGTGGGGGTTGTGCTTGTGGGGGCGTGGTATGGGGATGTTGTTAGCGTCGGAAGCATTTGAGGTTCAGTGGAGGAGTCACTCCACATATTTGGTAGGTGTTGGTTGTTAAGTTTCATGCAGAGAGGGAGGCAACGTTTTAAACCATCTAAATCTTGTACATAAGACGGATTTGATGGCGATGAGATTTCAGCTGACAAAAATATTGTTGTGTGAAGTTGTCCCAAAAAAGAAGACGAACCGCAAAATGCACACAACTTAAGCAAACAAATTTTCTGCAAAGTGTCTGGTAAGACGCTTTTGGTAGATAAAATGTTCGGTAAGGTGTTTTTTGTACATAAAGTTGTTCAAAGAAGTGCCTTTGCTACAGAAAAGCGTATGGTATTATGTTAGAATAGAATGGAATAGAATAGTTAATTCTTTGGAATTAACACACAAATCTGCAATCTAAACAAAAAAAAAAAAAAAAAAAAAATTTCTTGCATTTCATGAATGAAATATGGAAGAACTTCTCACATTCAGTGAGCTTACAAAGAGCGGATACAATTTTTAAGTCAACGAGATCTACTGTCTAACGACGATTAAGAACATCACAGTTTGAAAGGCATTTATCAGACTTGTCGATTACTCGACTAATCAAAGTCTTTTTCAGATACATTAAGATGACCGCAGCTCAAATAAAGATAGGTGACTGTATGCGGGATTGAACCTGCGATCATGCGAACGATAGCCATGTTTACTAATCCGGTCAACCACCGGCCATATATAGAGAGCAAAATAGGCCAAGTAAGAAAAATTTGCTTATGCAGGGAATGAATCTAACTCAAGAAATAATGAAAATATTAAAATTGTATCATTTAATCTATAACTGAGAATAATATGTTGCAATATTGTGTAGATACTTGAAAAATTTACGGCAAATCATATAATTTGTAAATGAACGGTCTTGTTTGTGGGCAAAGTTTTTGAAAATTTGCAAAATACTCTCATTTTCTCTGGAAAAAATAATTGTAATTCCATATTCATTTATTCTACACAAGCTCATTTATAGCATATTTGTGGCGAAAAGAAGGGAGAAATGAATTTGAAACGGCTGTTCAAAAATTGTGTTTTTGGAATGGGCTTCAGGCATAACAATTTTTTACTGATTTTTCGTTTCAGCTTTGAATTTATTTCTCTACGTCTTATTATCTTGCATTGTTCATATTAGATTGAATACTTTGTATATTGAAAGTGACCTTTTTTATTACCTATATTTGTTCTAAAGTTTAATGATTAGAGTGTTGATTGTCAACATTTTTTATAATTTCCATTACTCTCGACTCACTCTATGTCCCCGTAATGTTGATATCACGCATACAGACGATAACCTTCGCATAACAAAATAAACACTTTATGTGACCTCTATGTGGAAATGCGAAAAGTATTACGTGTAACCACATTTAACTAAGCAATCAGTGCCTCACAACTGCCTCCGCAAATCTATGAGATTTCCCACTAAATTAACCGCACGCAGATATCAACACATTCAGTTATACTATAGCACGGCCTTGAGCATAAGCGTTAGATTCTCTCTCCCGAAAACCAAATAAAATGTCATTCTTGATACTGTGATATATTTAACAACTATAACTATCGCTTCTATGTGCTGCACTCTGGATGATGGTCAAGTCAGCGACACCCTCACCGCTGTTATCACCATTAGTGCCACCGCTCATCAGCACCTGCAACTCCAGTATCAGTACCAGCGATATCATAATCAACGCGATCATTTATAGTTCATCACTGCTGTTCGCCTTTTACAAAGTCACTGCGTTATGAAAACCATCACAATGTCACAATCACGCATTCTCTCTCACCCGTAATACAAGCAGACGTGTAGCAAAATCGTAACCAACTCCATGACGAATTTTAGCACACATACACAAACGCACACACTCGCATCTCACGTACCAAATGTCGTGAATTTAAAATGTGTGTGTGGGGATGTTGTCGAGTGACATTTATCATCATCATTAGTGGAAATCCTCTTTCACAACACGGAACATTGCGTACAACGCAGTTTGACGCTGTAATGGTTGCATTACTGGTAGCGATTCAAAAGAAACTGGGGTAGTAATGTAATGAGTTGCAATAGGAGGGTCCAAAAATAGTAAAAAGTGAATTTTTCAGGAATTTATAGGTTGTACGAAAATGCTGGGGTTTAAGTACCCGAGTTTCGGAAGACAATATTGTGAAAAACCATTACATCTAGCCCATCGGTATTCTGTGTTAATAATACAATCACACATTCTTTTACATTTTTTTCTACAAATTTGTATAAATCATAAAAATTTGTGCTTAAATGAATATTGAAAATATAACTGAAGGAATGCAATGTTTGAAATGAAAACGTTTTCATTGCATTCGATATCACAAAATTTAACCAGCAGTTGTAACTTATCTCTACAACTATAAACCTTTATTTTGCTGTGGATATTACGATAGCGTCTTAAGGACAACAAAGCTGCGGGCGATGATGTCCTGCCAGCAGAGTTGTTTAAAACTGATGGCGATGAGCTGATAAATAGCCTGCATCAGCTCCTAAATACGATTTGGCTCGAGGAAAACATGCCCGATGTTCATTCTACCAATGAATTTCGAATATTGTCGAATTACAATTAATATATACATATCTACTCTGATAACCATTACTGTACTGAAATAACGACTATTCTAAAGCTCTTTCCCGTTCTTGTAGTCTTTTTCGAATATTACAATGTAAGTGAGTTTGGTTGTGTGGACCATCTCAAGGGTTAGTCGTCGTAATACATTCCCCCCACACAGTCGCTGGAAATAAAGACTCAAACCTTAACAGCTGTGTGTTTCATTTTAAATTTAATAAAGTTATTATTCCGTTTATGAATCTAACGGTTCAGATTTTTCTCCACTAATATTTTTTCCCCGTTTATTATTTTCGAGAATATTCACCAAACATTGTTCGCCTATACACCCGATGATTGGAATTTGAGTGTACTGTGTCCTGTGTTTAAAAAAGGCGCTCTAAGTATTTGTAAAAACTATCGCGTTATCAGTCTTTTACCTATTGCTTACAAGATCCTGTCGAGTGTGATATGCCGATTCTAACTGAACTGACTGGACCTTACCATTGTGGCTTTAGACCTGGTAAATCAACAACGGAACAGACATTTACACTACGACAAAT
Source organism: Philornis downsi (assembly GCA_019455685.1). Classification (NCBI taxonomy): domain Eukaryota; kingdom Metazoa; phylum Arthropoda; class Insecta; order Diptera; family Muscidae; genus Philornis; species Philornis downsi. The sequence continues at coordinate 1,881,791 of JAHXMU010000079.1, forward strand.
TTTGGAGAAGACCCAAGAAAAACAGATCGACACATATCATCTTTTCTTTCGATTATAAAGCTGTTTTCGATAGCCCGATATGGCAAAAACTGTATGAGGCAATGTCCGAGTTTGGAATTCCTACAAAGCTTATACGTCTTTGTAGAATGCACAATTATTGAAAAATTCCAAAAATAACAAAATTTCTCTGACTTTGATGGGCAAAGTCGATATATTATGTGTCAGAAAGGACGTTTTCGATACTCCCAGTCATTTGCCAATGTGTCAGTACGTAGTTTACGACGCTTTGACCTGCAAGTGGCAAAATGGTTACAAATTTACCGGTAGGAGAAAAATTGCTCATGCAAGAAGAAAGATCAAATTTTTGGAAAATAATGCTTTTCCGCGACTAATTTTTACAATTTATTCGTCGATGAAGAAAGAAATCTTTCCCATGTTCTTCTAATATTTGAAAAATAATACTTTTCCGGAAATTTATAAAATTATTACAATTTATACTTTAATGATGGAAGGACACCCTAGTCGGGGACGAGGTTATTGAAAAGTGCAAAAAAATGCAAAAGCATTATGCAAGAATATAATCATGCAATCAGTTAAGGTGGGAAAATTAGCTGCAACCTGGCCGAATTTATGGCATTTTAGCAACATTTTACATGTTTCTTCATTGTAATTGTCGTTTTCACTGAAGTTGCAAATCCATTTTGGAATTTTAACATATTATTGACAACAAATTGGACATTCTGTGAGCAGAAAATGAATAAAAATTAAGATGTGCTTTTAGAGATATTATCCATTAAAAGACATTCTTCAATCTAAGAAAATGTTGTCGATAAGAAAAGCATTTTTTCATTAATTTTGGGAGAAGCATACATTTGAGAGTGACATAATTTAGATGTAGATTATAAGTTGGTTTGATACGATAGCATAGAAACAGCATTCCCTCCTTAAATGCACATATAATCCCTAATTTTGAATTACCTCATATCACAAGTTATGGAATTTTTGGATTTATTTTCTACGCCATTCTTATGGTAAGTTTTGGTAGAAAACCTAAACCAGAAATCGTTAAATCAAATGTGCAGGTTTTACATGAGTCTCGCTGGAAAAGCCTTACCCATGGTGTGCCATCACATAGGTGTTGTTTTCCATCATTTTTTTCTTGGTTATATGTTCTTTCTTTCTTCTAGCGACAGCAAGCGCCCCTTTGGGGTACTCAAACTAATCCCGAAGGATTAGCCAAACTACCAGAGATTGGAAGTAGGTCCCTTGGAAAAGCTTCCCCACGTCCCACTCCCTCACTCGGCCAAAGTACCTATGTAGTAACTTGGTATAAAGTGAGCTACCTCCCGGGTACGAGCTGAGGTATCTAGGAAGACCTCGGATAGATATGAACAGTGTTTTCCAAGCAAATGCCTTCCTTCACCAACGCAAATGAAGCAAAAAAGCACTGAAAACACTTGTTCGGCCAACCACAGCCAGCACGATGCTCCCACTAGGGGTCCAACACCATTGACCAGGAAGGAACAATGTTCCTTGGGCCTCTGGTCACCCGTGCTATTAGAAGAGAAGAACCCTCCATTTTTTCTTTATCATACCTCGCATGGAACTGGTAATCCATAATCTACGGCATAAATTTTCAATGTCCGAGGAGAGAATATCAACACAGCAAAGCACACCATGCTCCAATCATAGTTAACCAGATCTCTCTGGTCATACAACTATATTAACGGAAAAGATTAATCTTCTGATACCTCCCGACGACTTCTCTATGTCCGCACCTGTTGTCAGGATGTGGCTTGTTTAACTATGACTCTCGCCAAAATCGAAGATCAGTTTGATGTCATATTATTGGTGATGCCCAAGACATAATCCACCTTTTCCTAGGGCGCCTGCCACAAGGCCACACTACTTTGTTTTTGTACGCAAGCATCATACCCTTTGCCTGCTTAATTACAGGATCAGGTAGAGAGAATTGCGTTTTATGGGTAAGCGGTACAAAGAATCCTAGGAAACACCCGCCTACCCACCAGAAATCGTTAAAATCGAAGGCGGTTAGAATAGGAACAGTGATGAAATTTTTTGGAAATACATCCATTTTTTGGTTGTTTAGGTAGATTTTATTTTGAGCCCTACTAAAAGAATTTATTAATTAATTGTGTCACTTTAAGATGTTGTCACACTTATTCTTATAAGTATTCTTACACACCGTTAACACCAAATTACTCAACTCACCCTCTTAACATACGCTCTACCCCCACCACAGTGTGTTGCGGTTTGAGCCTCGGTAGTTGTTTTTGAAAGTTTTGCGTTTGCACTCCTACATATGCGTACGGGTATATGTTAGCCCACTGCTGTTTGTATACGTATTACATCTTTTCATGCGTGTAATTGTAATACACTTGTTGTAGTGCATGTAGTTAGCCCAGTTAGTGCTTAGTTACCAGTTTTCGCAGTTGATAGCTCCATGGCCGCTTATTGGTAGTTGAGCAGTTGATGCAAAAATATTTAGTTCAAATTTCCAACTAAAATTAAAAGACTTTTAGTTTTGTTGATGTTTTTGTACTCACTCACACAAGTGAAAGTAAGCTTCTGGTGATGACAGTAGTTATATTTGAATCCTCTATCTGCGGGCATGTGTGCGAATGTCGGTGTGTTTGTGTATTTGTATTTCAAAAAGATTTATTTTCGTTTGGTATCCTATTTGCTTGTTCCCCAGCTGCATAATAGGTGTCACATGGCAAATGGTTCGCAATGTGTAATGATGATGTCCATTTGTTTGTGTGTTTTTATTTTGCTTGTGAAATGGAAGGATTTAATTGGGATTTGGCGTAGAAAAGTTTTTGAAAATGGGATTAAGCGAATTTGAAATAAGAAAAGGGTAATTCCACCAACTGGCTATAGCATTTGGAGGCAGAGGAAAAAGGAAAAATGAATGTGGGGATAGTGGACATGTGAAAGGATCTAAAAAATGTGAAAATAATGTGAAACTATTAAACCCATAGAAAGCTTAGTCTAAGGCCAATGCAATATGTTTATATATTAAATATATATTAAAAATTTGTTTTAGATACACAAAGAGTGGAAACATTTTCAAAATTATGTTGTATAGAAAATGATCTCCAATTATAATTTTTAATTTATATTTACCTTATTTGCTAAGCCGTTTTAAAACCTGGAAAAAATCAGACAAATACGTTTGTTACAATATTTAAAAAATATATTTTTTTTTTTGCTTAAATTTAAAACAAGGAATAGGAACTTTTAATAATATTTCATTATAATGTTTAGCTGGAATTACGCCTCATAATTCCAAATATAATTCAGTATTACTTTATGTTTAAGTACAGCAAAAAAAGTGCCGGGAATTGATCATTTATAAAGTTTGCTTAAAGGGACTGTAGAAATTCTATTTGTGCCGGGAACTGACCATTTAAAAAGCTCGCTTAAAGAGATTGTCGAAATTCTCTTTGTCACAAAGTTGGCATAACTATCCTCCGTACTGAAACGTAGTGCGAGCGTAATCTGTTGATTAATTCGATTATAGCGCATGATTTTGTCTGTTCATTTTAGCTGGTTTTGCGACTTTTACGATGGCGTATCTACCAAAGAAAGAATTTGTCTCAAATTTTGTATTGTAAGTGAAATTTCAAGCGCCGAATCGCTGAAATCTACTTTGTCAAGAACACCGGTGAATGAGTAGTACAGGGTATTCAAAAAACTTTTTAGATCTGGCAGAAAATTTGCTCGCTCTGATCGGCCATCAATGACTTCAATTGTAATAAACTTTGACTTCGATTGTAATAAACTTTGATAAACTGAAAGGAATGATAACTGAAAATATAAGTTCGACAAAGTTAAGTTAAACAAAACATTTCGACTTAACCTTTTTCTACCAGAGGAGGGGTTATATATGCCTACATATGTCGTTTGATAATAAATAAAGTGTAACGTATTGAAGGAGACGTATGAGGTACCTTAATGATGAAATTCGTTTCCTGATTTTTAAGAATATTATATTGGTGATACTTATTAACAGTATCAAAATTTGCAAAAATTATGTGAACTTTGTTTCAAATTTCTTAAAATCTACCTTTTCTCGATATTAGTGACTGTTCTGGAATTTTATGAAGAGGCAACTTGAAGGAAATTAGACAGTTAGGTGTTTCAAAAACTCATCGTAGCCTTCCATAACGATGTAGTTAACGTGAGAAACAAATTTGCTGGACTTTGAAACATCTCTCAATGATTTCAACTTAATAATAACATGACTCAATTTCGATTACTAATTACACAGTAAAAGTACTAACATTCCTTGTTTTCTTGACTGAAACTGAGAGAGATTTTACTTTTCTCCAAGTGATATCAATTCAACACAATAAATGATAAATATATTAAATAATATCTAAGAAAAATTTAGCGAATATTGTAAACTCTTTTCCAAATTAATAATTTGCGCATCTTTGAAGTACGAAAATGAAATCCACAAGCTAAGCCCAACAATTGCAAATATATAGCAGTATAATAATGACATCAAAGGTTAACAAATTCTCAGAGAAACTAAATTGTTAATTATATCAAGAATTCTACTAATATTCCCATATCCTTTTGGAGAAAGAAACTACCATTTGCGGTGATTAATTTTAACGTCATTAGCGTCAATGTAGTCCACAATATGTATTCATTTTCTTCTCAGTAAAGGGGTATTTAGGTAATGACAGGCAACATTCGTTCACAACTAATTTCAATTCTACTACACTATTAATTACTTACGAGTATCAGCACATCACAATTTATGCCATAAGTAAACACATTTATTTACTTAAAGTTGAATGTAACAATTACATCATATATACTCGTAATTCCCACCATTAATTTCTAGCACAATTTCAAACACAAATTTTTACAAGTTGTGATAACAACCATTCAATATGTTACAATCCATTATTTGAGTTTGCCCAAACAAAACAGTTTCATTAAAGTAATTTAGTTACCTATTCTGGGAAAGTTCAAATCTTACGAAAAGTTTTCGTTAACCTTCAACTATTATCTAATCTGAGGAAACTCCTTAAGATAGATTTCCTTCAACTCAAAGGAAAATAAGTTTTCTTTTTAATTTCCAATTAATTTCGTAAAATAAACTAATTACAATGTGTCAAAAATCTAAATCTAGGTTGTTTAATTAAAAAGCAGTTTTCTTCAACAATACCACAAATTTTTCACGTCACCTCTTTCACTTAACGTAACCACACCAAAATGGGTGGAAAAACTTAAACAAAAGAAAATCCTTTGGAAGTTTAACGACAACAAACGAAAAAGTTTGTGCTTTCTTATGAAGCAACAACACTAGTTGAAAGATGCCACAAATTTACGGTAAATAAACTCGAGCAACAGAAAACTAACTTCTTTTTGCCATCCTTCCTGGGCCCTTTTATTATCCCTTTAGTTCGAGCACGAAACCGAAATTGTGGATGTCATTGAAAATTTCTGTAGGAAATCAAAATCTTTGTACAACCACAGCGAAACAGACTGTGGAGGGTGGAGCATAAGGACGTAATTTAAAGTTTATCATGGTAAACGACAACAGCAGCTACTTAAAGAAATCCTTAACTTTCTCTTTACGAGAGAAATGAAAAGTTGAAGAAAAAAGAAAATGTTCGTACAACAATCACGGCTGAAATATGAAAATACTGAAATACTAAAATATTGAAATATTGAAATATTTAGACATTAAAATATTGAAATATTAACATATTGAAATATTGAAATTTGGAAATATTGAAATATTGGAATATTGAAACACTGAAATTTAAATATTCAAAAATTGAAATATTGAAATTGGAATATTGAAATGTTAAAATTTTGAAATATTAAAATATTGAACAATTGAAATATTGAAATTTGGAAATATTGGAATATTGAAACATTGAAATTGAAATATTAAAAAATCGAAATATTAAAACATTGAAATTGAAATATTGAAATTGTATCTTTGAAATGTTGAAATATTAAAAATATTGAACTACTTAACTATTGAAATATTAACATATTGAAATATTGAAATTTGGAAATATTGGAATATTGAAATACTGAAATTTAAATATGCAAAAATCGAAATATTGAAACATTGAAACTGAAATATTGAAATTAGAACTTTGAAATGTTGAAATATGGAACTATTGAACTATTGAAATATTGAAACATTATAATATTGAAATATTGAAATTGGAATATTTAAATATTGAAACATTGAATTGTAGAAATATTGAAATCTTCAAATACTGAAATATTGGAATATTCAAATATTGGAATATTGAAATATTATAATATTGAAACATTGAAATTGAAATATTGGAATTAAAACATTAAAATGTTGAAATATTGAAATGTTAGAATACTGAAATAATAGAATATTGAAATATTCAAATGTTGGAATATTGAAATATTAAAATATTGAAATTGAAATAGTGAAATTGGAATATTGAAATATTAAAACATAGAAATGTTGTAATACGGAAATATTGAGATATTGGAACACTAAAATATTGAAATAATGAAATTGAAATGTTGAAACATTGAAATGTTGAAACGCTGAAATACTGAAATATTGGAATATTGCAATATTGAAATTGAAGTGTTGAAATTGAAATGCTGTAATACTGAAATATTGAAATACTGAAATATTGAGATATTAAAACGTTGAAATGTTGAAATTGAAATGCTGTAATATTGAGATATTGAAACGTTAAAAAATTGAATTAATTGAAGTACTGAAATATTGAGACATTGAAACATCAAAATATTGAAATATTAAAATATTGAAATATTGAAAGTGAAATATTGAAACATTGAAATGTTCATATACTGAAATTTTGAAATATTGGAATATTGAATTATTGAAATATTCAAATATTGGGATATTGAAATATTGAAATATTCAAATATTGGGATATTGAAATATTAAAATATTGAAATTGGAAATATGAAAATAATGAAATATTGAAGTATTCAATTGTTGGAATATTAAAATATTGAAATATTAAAATATTGAAATATTGAAATATTAAAATATTGAAATATTGAAATATTGAAGTATTGAAATATTGAAAACTATTCCTTATACTTTTCATATTTTCCTTAACTTTCACACCGCACTTTCAGAGATTTCCACCATTTACCTTTGCATTATATTCTGCGTTTTCAAGATTCTCTCCTCATTTCCCTAACGTTTCATTTTTTGCCCTCCGCACTTACTTAACTTTGATGTGGTGCATCTTCTGGTTGTTTCACCAAAAAGTTTATTCTGGTTTTTGCCATTTCTTTGGAAATTTATGTTTCAATTTATGTTTTGCTAACAACATCACGGGGAGTAGATACAGGAGGACACTCCTTAGAATATAACCTTCCTTTATAATTATGTTTTCACCTACAAAAGAGATGAACGAATTTATCTAGGTTACAGTTACTGGTGGTGGAGATTGAGGATGTTTAAGGGAATCCTACAAAAACAAAGTTTCGAAGAATGGTTGGTGAAGGTAACTCTGTTCCAAAGGAAAAGGATTTGGGTGATAACTTATGCTGAAATCTTTCACAGGCTCACATATGTATGTGGTAGCTGTCTTTCATCTTTACTTCAAGGATTATGTATTATCATGATGTTCTTGTTGGTAGATATTTAGAACAAGTAGATCATCATGTGCGAACAAGATCATAAAATAGAACAATTTAACCATATAAAAAATTAAGCTTACTCACTCAGACAGTAGTCGAATTGTGTTCATTATTGATTATCATTCTCACAGAGGAACGAATTGCAAAATGCTATGGTAGTTTTCTCCCCTACAATGAGTCGTGCCCATTGAATTGTGTGAGTTCTGTATTGAAATGTAATACCGTTCAAATGGATAGTAAAACAAAAATCAATCAAAGGTATGGAGAAGAGACTGCAAATTAAGTAGTTGTTCCCTCTGAAGGCCTTGCCTTCTGTATTTGTTCTTGTGAAGATCTTTGCTTATCTTGAGCTTCGAAGATATATTAAATGTATAGTAAAAACGATCCTTAACAATTTGCATTTTGCGTCGTATAAGTATGATCTGTTTAAGCTAGATAGAGATAGATAGATATAGATAGATTTCGTATTCAAAAAAATATTCACATAAATGAATATCAGCAAGGAGAAAATTCGGCGTATTTTAAAATTTGTTCTCCAACTGTCAACTATGAATAATTTTGATTTTGTCGATTGCGTTCTGTCATTTTGATGGACTGAATTTTCATCCGCGAATTGTTGCTGAGAAGTAGTAAAATTAACCCATGGCTGAAGTTGATGCTGACTCTTAATGAAAAATGTCGTATCCGAATTGCAATGAACCGGCGCAAGCGATGGCCAAGCCAGGATTGATGGTCAGGAAAGTTTTGCTTGATTTGTGTTTTTGTTTACTATAAGCTAATTCCCTGCAGTAAAACTCTTAATTCGGACCTCTACTGCCAACAATAGCACCGCCTGGAAAAACAATTACTCAAAAACGGCCAGAATTGATCAATAGAAGCAGCAATTGTGTCCCACCAGGAGATTGCCTGACTACACATATCGATAATGACTCACCTGAAGCTTTGCAAGCTTGATTGGGAGATTCTTTGGAATCATTTTATAGTCCGAATCTGTAATCAAGTGGCTATCACCTGTTTCTGACTATGGCGTGTGATATTGCTGATGTGAAATTCAACCCAAGACAAGGTTATGAAAATCGACTACCGCAACATGTTATCAATAAGGGTATCTACGAAAAAGAACTAATAGAATTACATTCAAAATGGCAATAAGTTATCAAACAAAACGGTGCATATTTGTCCTAAATCAGATAACATTCTAACTATGCAATAATAGATAAAGCCTTCCATATTATGCAAAAATAATGGACTTCTTTTTACTACACTTTAAGTTTATTAAAATTGTACTTCATTTATTATGTTTTCTCATCCGAGACTACATAAAGTATATATACTTTTCATTGTCATAAAACCCTATATTGGTTTAAACATGTCTACCAGAGTATGTGTTGAATGATTTGCTAAAGTTATATATCACAGCCTTAAGTAGTTCCGAAATTATCCATAATCGGCGTAGTGGGGAAAAACTTGTACACAAAAGAACTGAAACCACGGAGAAAGAACCTCGTAACAAGAGCCCAACAACCTTTTAATTGGATTAGTGGCCTAATCGGGAGTTTGGTTAATAAAATTTTTTTAGTGGAAAAACAAGCAAAGTCTATATATTATGTACGAACAGAGAAAGCTTCTGACAAACCCCATTATCTGGCTGTATTTTAGTGCATTGAATTCCATGTGGCACAGCTGAACGAACTTGGCCTGCAGTGAAAAAAACTTGCTTATGCAAGAGCTGAGCTTTGCAGGAAAATTTTCTTATATTTTCAGCAATTTTATCATTTTTTCATTAACAAACAGAAATATATCTAAGCAGTTGGCAGGTCTAAGAGAGAGAGAGAGAGAGAGAGAGAGAGAGGCAGAAAGAGAGAGAAAGAGTGAGAGAGATAGGGGGAGAGAGAAGAGTCACTCCACCCGATATACTTTGTAAGGAACTGTCCTGGGGAACTGTCATGATTATGGAAAAACATTAATAATACGATTTTTTTTTTTTGCAAAGTCGATATGTAATGAATAGTATGGATGAGAAGGCAGTATTGAATTGGTCGTCTAGATTATGTGACATTTTTTTTGTGGTTACATTAAGCGCAAAATCTATATTAATAAGCCGGCTATGATCGAGAAACTAAAAGCCAATACTATACGTGTCATATTTCGGAAATGCTAGAACGTATCATTAGAAACTGGAACATCGGAATAATTCATGTAAGGCTCTGCTGCATCAGATATTTGTAAGAAACAATCTTTAAAAAATAAATATGAAGAATTGTACTTTTGTGTGATTATAAAGATTACGCTATTACGATCGTCGAACAAGTAAATATACTGCTTTTAAATCCTTCTCAAATTTTTCACAATTTTCCATTGCTGATAATAGCCCTACACTTCCGTCTCTCTTAATTGCAAAATTCGTAGGAACAACATTGAAATCAAATTATTCTTCTTTTCTGTGAAAATATATACATTTACTTTGCGAAATTATATTAAGTCGTGATATCCTTGACATCCCTTGGCCACTCAACCGAACACCCCATTCACTAAACCGAACGATATGCAAGGAATTCAAGTGTCACCCACTTTAAAATGATTAAATTACATTTCCTCATCCAATCAACAATCACCTCATCTTACCACACAGCTCTCATCATACCGAGAACGCTACTCGTTTCAGGGGAGAGGAGGAGGCGACGCTGGTGTGATGCGTGTAAGTAACATCTGTGATTCACATCGAAATTCTGGCTAAATAAAAATTTTCCAGATCCAAACATTCTTGACATGCGATATGAACAATGGATGGATGAATGGATGGATGGCTGGAATGACCGAATGGATGGATGGATGAATGTGTTGATGCCATTGCCATTCTCTGTCGCAGAAAGCAAATGCCTAAGAAGATGGTCGTTTTTGAGGAAGTGAGAAAGATGACACGGGCATGACACATTGGGTTAGGGGCTGAGGAGGTGGTGGTACGATTGCGTGACAATGGCTGTTGATGGCGTAATATTGTCAGTATCATTCGGTCGTCATATGGTAATTGAAAGTGTACATTTTCATATGCTTCTCTGGCCGTTTATCTGCCTGTCATACCAATGATGACTGTGGAGATGATGTTGAGGACGACGATGATGACGATGGTGATGGCGATGATGGTGATGGCGATGACGATGATGCTATTGCTGTTGCTGGGCATGATGGGCTATGACGATGATCAATTGTAAATATTCTTCTGTTTGATTTATATTTTTGTCCCGATTGTTATAAATTGATGTTGCTATTTTTGCTTGACTGTCATCTGAGATGTTACATAGATTCATGTTTCACCATGCAATGGGAAAAATTAAGTGATTGACATGACATAAAGTAAATGTAGTCTATGTTAAGAGTATAGAATCTATCCAGGCAAGTGTCGTTTCGAGTGTTGAATTGAACGCGGTAAAGATGATATTCAACAAGATTACCGCATGGGCTCTGTTTGAGATGTAATTAATTAATGAAATGGCCATTTCACAATTTTCCTTTGAAAAATGATACAGCAATTTTGGTTAACAATCCACGTTACCAAAACAAAAATGAAAAAAATCGATAGAAATCATGTCACGCGTTCAACGACGTAAGCGAAAAGTTAATTATGATGCTGCAGTGTTGTCGATTCTTTGTTCATTTGTATCGTTTTACAAAAGCAATAAATGTGTTTATTATTTCATAATTTCAGCACCGCAATACACTGTTCATTATCATTATTGCCCACATATAAATAATTCGCTTTAATTACAAAAATTTTCAGAATTAATTTGGTCATTTCCATGGCAGCGCACGGACGTTTTACGTGAATGTTAAATTTAATGTTGACATTTTTGTGTTTTTGATTTCCTTTACAAATTACATCGGTTGGTTTTTATAATATTTTTGTGAAAATGTATTCAAATTTAGATATGTAAATAATATTTTGGAAAAATTCATTGTGTGGACGAACATTCACGATGACGCCTTTTGCATATGAATTATTTATTGAAATTATTTTCAATATACCGCTATTTGTCATAAATAGCGCTAATTGTCTATTTATATTATTCTGATATGCAATATTAATTACTCGCATGTGTATTAAAATTTTGAAAATATTCATAACGTAATCCTGTAATGGTAACTATTCAAGTTTCTGGAAATTTCGGCACGAATTTTGCAACAAATTTTGTTGGTCTACAGTTCAATATGAATTTTGCTGTTTAGTAGATGATTATTTACTATTCCCTAGAAATGTGAAACATTCTGATGCATATTTTCGTAGGGAAAAGTTAACATTTTTTAAATGATAAATTATTTAATTTGTATATTGAGTGGCTAAAAGCGTTGCATAGTGGACGAAAGTCATTCAATAATATCTATTGTTTTAGTTAGATATTGGAACAATGTGCCAGTAATTGATAGCACATAATTAATGAGCCACTCAATTTGTATGTTGGCACAAACACACAAAAATTTCTACAAAATGGCAAATGTTTGAAGAACATAAAAATTGAATATAACAAAAATTTACCAGGACCAAAAATCCTCACAAAGTATTCTTGCAGGTAGTAAAAATCGATGTTCAAATCGAGTAGGAACCCAATGTTGTAGACAAGAATCATAAGTTTGTTTATACTAAATTTAATATATTACCTATATATTTCAAGATTTTTTGAATATTATGAAAACGTAAATTTCCGTTGCAAATTTAATTTAAATGAATTCAATTTAGCTTTCTTCTAAATTGTATGTACTATTATTTATTGTAAATTTTTTACTATAATTCTAATTGTTAAAATAACTCTCCTAATGTTACTGTTGTGAATTCCAAAACTAATTTCGGAAAAATGTTAAGCATAAAAAGAAGAAAACCGATGTTATGTTTTAAGTGCAACGGATGTAAAGAATTACTTACAATTTATAACCCGAACGGTGAGCTACACCTAATTAAACTTAATTTGAATTCCCACTAATTTAAGTTGTTTTTTGTCTCCAATTACTATCGGAGCGAGAAATCTTCCTACCTTCAACCTTTTGCGCTAGAGTGGAAAAAATCACTCCACAATAACGCTCATCAGAAATCGTCTGAAGCTATCACCAAAAGCTTGTCCTCGCAACGTCTCTTCATCCGCATCGTCAATCAACATCGCTTAAACGCCGACCTGAACATTGCAGACATTAACCTCATCCCCGTAAGCCTACATACAGTCCACTCTAATTCAAAATTACAGCTCTCCAAAAGCATAGCTGCAACGCTCTCAGAAGACACTTTCCCCCCTACCGAAATCCATCAGTCCGACCATGTCCACCGTCTCCTAGCCATACACGGATTAGTATCGTACAATTCAAATCGAGTAGGAACATTTTTTTGTGTATAGGAAAATGATAATTTTTTAGATTTTTCTTCAACCATTTCATTTTTATTCCATTGGTTAGTTAATTTTGAGGAATGTACTACGCCAGCTCACAGAAACGGAAATGAAAGTAAAATCATTCATGAGCATGGCTGTTAAAAAATGCAAAAAAACTGTGAGTTGCCACTGGAAATATGAACTTATTCGGCATTATTAAGTGCCAGAAGAGGCGTTGACAACATGCCTGTTAATCCGGTGATAAAACCGTAGGCAAAGCACATTTTACTCAAAAAAATATCGGAAATTGATCACCTCAAAGGCCCGCTAAAAGGGATTGCCAAAATTCTTTTGGTCGTTAAGTTGGTACAACTATACTCTTCTATTCTCCGCGGAGGTTTTGTGCGATTTGTTATATATTTCGTTGATCCGTTTATCTGATGTATGTTTTGCGATGCCTACAATAGGTGAAAATATCGGAAAAAGAATTTATCTAAAATTTTGTATTTTAAATGGAATTCCGTGTGCCAAGTCGAGTGAACCTACTTTAGCAAAAACATGCGCATATAACGTCTTCAACTAAATATAATATCGATAAACTGAGGAAGAAAATGACGACCACTATTTAAGTTTAAAAGGTATTGCTTTTAAACCTTTCTAATCTCACATATCAACTTGAACCATTTTATATGATTAATTGGTCATGAAATGCGTTGCCGCTCGACTAGACCTGAAACTTCTTTCGAATAAGACGCGCTAAGGACATGCTAAAAAGAGTCAATTCCGAACACCCACATTTAAAAACGCAATTCAGTAAACAAGCTTCGGAAAAGTGCTTTCAAACTGAGCTGAAAACGAGAAAATTTATCAAGGCATCAAAAGTCAAGGAAGTACGAATTATTTTCATTAATAGATGGTTGGTTGTGCACTTGGAAATCTTGTTAGAAAGTCGGACTGTATGCAACATTTGAAATGGCAATTCCTTAAAAAAAGGTAAGATTTGTAGAAGGATTTTGCATCATGACATGAGGCAACCATTTTACAGGGCTATCGCTGTTAAAGAATTTCTGGCCAATACCTCAACGAATTTCATTGGACAACGGCTGTATTTGTACTTGATGCGATTTCGACTGACTTTTTTCTCTTTCAAAAACTAAATTACCATTTCAGCTGCATTCAGCCGATAAAGGACATGAAAGAAAATTCCCGAATTAAATTATTTGTTGCAATAAGTACTCGTATATTATTTCGGAGATGGCCTACTTCGAAGGAGATACAATAAATTTGAATGAATACTAAATATTGTTTGTTCTATTGACTAATTCCCGGTAGTTTCTTTGTGACAGAATATGTACAAATATGTGCGGCGTAGATTTTCAATTTATGCTACTTCGAAAATTGAAACACCAGAGAACTGCAGAGCAAACGAGCTGGGAAGACTAGGGACAACCTTATACGTTCCCGCCGAGTTGAAATCCGTGGGCATGCCTCTAGCCACTTGCAAGCTTTTACTGTGAGATAGAACATATTTAGCAGCAAATGGTAAATGGACGTCTGCCTGAGTCTGTGATAAATGCAGACAGATGTGGCCTCGGCTAAATCTGAAGCCTTCACACACACTGTTGTCGCTATCAAGACCCGACATCTCATTGCTTGTATCCGTAATGACGGGACACTGTCTGATTGAAAGACATGATGTGAGATTGAATGTTGCGATTAATGACTTCTGCAGGAGCTGTAGGGATGAAGAGGAGGAGGTGTCCATAGAACACCACTTCTATAAATGCCCCGCTCTGGAGAACAGGCGGGAATTAACACTTGGTTATTATTTCTTAAGGGACCCAGAAGATCTGGACGATATAGATATTGCCTGGCTTAAGAGCTTCTTGAGGGGTTCAGGATGGAACGGGGGAAACTGGGTGCATCCATAACTCTAGTTTTCTTGGTATCACAATGGACTATAGGGTCTAAGTGAGTCTGTCTATTCAGACTGCCACACTGACCTAACTTAACCTATCCATCCCCCGGCCAGAAATATTTGGTAAAAGTTCTAATTGTGGGTGCATAGCGAATTATCAGCAATTTTGTATGCCAAAAACTCTGATATAATATCGATACGTTACGATGTGAACATTTGTCAACACCGGAAATAAAAAAAAAAGAAAAATGACTACAGAAACTTAAAGATAAATCATATTAACAAATTTGTACGTTTCAGACATCAATAACTCGAATACTTAAAAAACTTATGCATAGAATGGACTTTTGTTTATGACTTGAAACATTCATACAAAGGAAACCGTTTTCAATTTTTACCTAAATTTTGGAAAAAACTTTGCATGAGTGAAAATTGTATGGAATGTTTGGAGTAGGAATTGACCTTCTTTGGCATAGCTAGAAATAAGCTTTCGCTTTTGTTTTTTCAAAATGAAAAGCAATTTATGCTCCTTTTGATAATTCTCTTACGGGTCCTAGTGTATGTTTTGATGCTACTCTGTTGTACGATATATAGGAAAGAACATTTCCAGTAGAAGTGTTAGTCTCTAAGTAAGTACTTTAACCTTAAATTTGTTAAATTTTTGCGTATATATTCTCTTAATTCACATAGCCCGCATTATATTGAACAGCTGACTTTTAAGAGTATTGCGGCAAAAATTAAAAATATGATGTGGACACTAAATAAACGAATCTTTTGGCACTTTGACATTATTTGCAAACAAGATATCACCTTGATTTTGCCAACTAAATCCTTTTTACGCTGCCATAAACCCGTTGAAATTCAATGAAGATTTATGGAGGCTAATCATTTATTGAAAATACATATCGTGTCACAGCAAAAATGACCAAAATACCAATTTACACCAAAAACATATTGACAGTGATTGAAAAATAAAATTGGTAACGCCCAATTCCAATCAATCTCAGCAATAATACAATGTTTTACACGTGCACAAGAGCTGCAATAGTTCTGGCTTTGGGTTGGTGTAGATTTTGGATGCAGATATAATATGATACTCGACCACGCAACTCGGCCGCAATGAAAGGGAATCGAAAGAAGAGCAAAAATATTGTAAGGTTTACCGCACAACAACCAACCACAGCCACAAAACTGCAGCATAAAACTCTGGTCCTACTGTTCGTTCCCTTTGTCGTGCAACCGTAGCAAGTAATCAATGAAGGATGGGGGCTTCAATGGCTGGAAATGAGGCTTCGTTATATGGAGGAAGGTGAAGAGGGATTTGGCTTGTAAACACACGTTGCATCAGTAATGCACAGTGGTAGTGAGCACTATAAGTAAGTTATTGATGGTGAATACACTGTAGTATTGGAAATTGAAGTTTTAATTCACCAAATAATTGTGTGTTTAAAATGCTATTTTCGAATAATATTTTTATTATAAAAATGCAAAAGGACGGACTATGAACTTGCCAAGGTAAATTTATGTTGAAAATAATTAATTAAAATTATTAATTTTTTTTTTCAATTTATTCATTAACCTATATTTGTAAATATTTATAGATTTTATAGAATCCTACAACATTCATACAATTGCGACGGAATTTCCATACGATGTTGAGACTTCGAATGGGAAAGTTCATAAAGCTTTTTTTAGGAACATATTTTCAGTTTACTTCCTTCACATATTTTGAAATTGCCAGCTATCTTAAGGCCATGAAATCTGTTGCTGGAAGTACCTGTTATGTCGAATATTATAACCGAATTCTGCTGCTGGAATATGAGCGGAAAAAAGTAGTCTGTATAAACGAAATGGAACGTTTTTATTTCTGCTCCGAAATCTTCACCAAACTACTGGACCGTAAAATGTTTACAGTACATTTTTGTCGGCCGGAAAAGAACTAAGACTAAGTTAAATCTTGATTTAATTAAGAACATTCAAAATTTGCCGTCTGAGCAGTCTTCATTATAATTGAAACTAGAAAATTGTTTTTCTAAGTTGACAGCGTTATGACAGACGTTGTCAAATTTTACATTATGAATATCAGTGTTTTGCGTTACGCAAAAATGACTTTGACGATTTCAATGATGTTTGATTATATTGAGCAAAGACATTTTGTTTACGAAATGGAATTTCTACTACTGAAGCATTTAGAGTGTTGCAGAATGCATTAAATGAATAGATTTTTGTCGGAAGGAAATTTTTAGAACTGATATTACCAGTTCAAAGAAGACTAAGCTGAAGACGAAGGGCGCCCGGGCGAATATTAATCTCTACCAATGAGAGTCAAAAAATCGACACAAGATTTGGTGTTCAAAGACCATCGATTAACAATTAAAGACATTGCTGATGATGGTGTTATTTCGAAGCCTCAAATCTCGATTGGTATCAAAATCAACAATATTTTCAATGGCGACCGTTCCTTTAAGATTTATGAATTCAGACTATCAGCACGTTATAAAACTCATTACTATGTAAAATGAGACTTGAATACATACTTCTAAGTGAATTAATATTGTGCCAAAGGCGAAGCAAGATCGAAAAGATGGCACCAAAATCGTTCAAATATAAAGGCTATGTTGACCGTTTTCTACGATTATGGTAATATTGTGCACTTTGATTATCTTCCGCCGGACCAAACTATCAACAAAAGTGTTATGTGTTATTTGCGCGAAGCTATTCGTAAAAGTGGCCCGATTTTATGAACAACATTGACCGTCACCGAAACGATATTAAGTTTGAAAATTTTCTTGACTTGTTTTAGATTCTGGAATTATATCAAATATATACAAAGATTTTTTTCTGATTTCGGCAATCAAATTAGCGTTTCATGCTAGGTGTGTTCAAAAAAAAGATGAACTTTAATTTTTCTCAAAAAATATTCAGTTATTCATCAATTTCTATTTTATATCCTTCAAAGTAGTCCCCCTCAGATATAATACACTTGTGACAGCATTTTTTTCAATTCTCGAAGCAGTTCTGATATCCCCTTTTTGGTATGTCCTTGAGCGTTTCGGTTTTTATCTTCTCAATCGTCGCAAAACGACGATCTTTTCAATCTTGTGGACAGGAAAAAGTCGCAGGACGCCAAATCTGATGAATACGGTAGCTGAGGCATGATAACGGTGCTGTTTCTGGCCAAATAATCTCTAACAAACAAATATGAGTGAGCAGGTGGATTATCGTGATGCAAAAGCCATGAATTTTTTTCACAATTCCGGGCATTTTTTTCGTATTGCTTCATCTAAACGGTGCATATCTTCAAGGTAATACTCTTTATTTACCATACGACCTTGTGGTAAGAACTCCTGATGCACTACGCCATGGTAATCCAAGGAAACAGTGAGCGAAACATTGACATTTAATTGAATTGGCGTGCTTTTTTTGATCTTGGCTCTCCTGCACTCCTGCACATAATTATATACCCATGAGTCGTCATCAGTTATAACCCTTTTAAGCAAATCTGGATCATCGTTGACGTCATTCAACAATTCCTGAGTGATGCTCATGCGACGTTGTTTTTGGTCAAAATTCAGCAGTTTTGGAACGAACTTCGCTGCCACGCGTTTCAGGCCCAAAATTTCCGAAAAGATTGCATGGCATGAGCCAACCGATATGCCGTCATCTTCAGCAACTTCTCTAGTTGTGATTCGACGATTCTTCATAACAATTTTCTTCACTTTCTCAACATTTTCATTGGTTGTTGGGGCGTCCAGAGCGAGCGTCGTCATTCACATCTTCTCGAGCTTCTGTGAAAGACTTGTACCACTTGTAATTTTTTTTTGACGCAGAGCACTCTCACCGTATGCCACTGTCAACACTTCAAGTGTTTTTGATCACTTAATTACATTTTTTACTCAAAATCTGATGCAACTTCTTTGATCCATATTTTCGATAGCAGAAAATCGCCAAACACGCAAAACCGTTGTCTTATTCATGCCTCTTACAACAAACTAAACACGCTATATGGATAAATGCGTTAACATATCTTCAAAACGAGTGTATCAATATAAAAAAATAAAATAATAATGGAAAGTCGAATGTACGTAGTCTGCGAAATTTGAAAATTCATCTATTTTTTTTTTGAACACACTCGTACATCCAAAACGAAATTAAAAACATCTTTGGGTTTAAAACGAAGTTACAAACAATTTTGATTCTAATTCAGTTTATGAAATGTTTTGTCCGTATTTCATTTAATAATTTTCAATTCATAAAACAGATAAAGTTTTCGAGTAGCTCTGAACATTTCTGAGAGCTTGGTATCGTAAATTCTGAAAATAAATTATTTGAACTATTTTTGCCTTTCGCAGGTTGGTTGGTGCCTGGCCTTGTCCTCTGCTAAGAAACGAAACTATAATACACACATATGGTGTCAGTTCTGATTTATACTAAGAAAAAAACTGTATAGAAAGAACTATAATTTCGAATCAAAGAACTATAATTCGAGTTCTAATTTCCTTGTTTTAGGTAGTAAACAGATGAATATGTGAAGCAGGTTATTGTTTTGAATATGAATCAGAAACAAAATTATAATTTACGTTAAATAAGTTTACAATATCAAAACCGAAACGAAACTAAACTTTCGTCAATGTCCTTGGGCCTACAGATCTTGATTTTTACACCATGTAAATGCGACAGATATCTGGCTCTGCAGTGGCATAAGTTGTTCGCCATAAATTCAACCAATAACGCTTCATGACCATGATGTTTGCCAGATTTAGTTTCGAGTGGCTTCTGGCTATTTGCTAAACTCAAGAAAATACTTATGAGATGTCATTATAAGACCATACCGGAAGGTGACTATATGCGACTACTATGGCATACTTCAAGAATTGGAAGAAATGTTGGCAGAAACATATTAGGCACAGAAGGAAATACCTTGAGGACGATGAAATAGATTTACACTAATAAAGATTAAATGATGTTTTTACTTTTTGTAGACACTGGTACATATTTTTGTAATCTTTATGTCATCTATTATCATTCATAGATGCTTCCAGCTCGAAACAATTTCAAATCATTTCAAAAAAATTTTCAAAAATGGGTATTTCTGTGGATTTTTTCAAAATTTCCCTGTTTATGCGTTTACCAAAATATTATGACGATTCTAATTTGTAAATACCAAGTAGAGACCATTACTTTTCAGGAATGTATCGCCTTGTATTCGTTTATATTAAGTGCCTTTTTCTTTAAAGTTTTCTACATAAAACTTTTCTTGAGAAAAAAAATCTAAAAGCGAATACGTCGTATTAGCCGATATGTTATTATGTGCAATAGAAATTTGAATATACGAGTTCTAGTATAGAAGCAAAATAGGATCTTGCGATTTCTTCGTTGCAGCCTGTTCCTTATTGTAACCAATATCTCTATTAAAAATGTCGACTGTATTGTAGAGTGCCCATTTTTGTAGAAGTAGGCTCCATCCTTGGATTTATGGGCAAGTTTGTTCGCCCTCACGTGACACCTGCGGTTCACATTGAAAGTGACGGGCCGTAATTAAGTGGGAGTACTGAAAACGCCTTCTTCTCATACCTAATGTATCGAATTAGCCCATTTTTCAAGTGAAAATTAATATGTTTTAATATTTTTCGATAACCACGATAACCACCACCTACCGTTGTACCTTAAAAACATATGAGTGTGGAGAAGAACGTTTTCGATAATACTCAACTGTTTTCGAGGGCTGACCAATAAAAGGTAAAATTGTTAAAAAAATCTTACAATACCCATTTTTCTTGAGGTGGGTTAAGGTCCTTGTTTGAACGATTTTTTCCTATTGCGCTAACGGGATTCAATTTTCTTAAAAAAATATAGCTTCTACCTCAAGTAATTTCTATATCTCGCTTTTTAAAGTAATGATTATATTGATAAATGTGTTTATGATGACAACAATAAATGTACAGGATGGCGCACAAATCGTGCTACTCTCAACTGCCAACTGTCAATGCGAACCGTAATTTAAAGATGTTGAAGGAGTTTTTTTCTTTTACCCAGAACTGTGCCGAAGACGTATCCGTTACAATAGCATTTGATTCCAGCATGATGGAGCAATTGCACGCATAGCCGGACTAGTTATGGTGTAGCTTCAATGAAAGTGGTTCAAAAACTTCACTTTCCGTAGGCTTCCAAGGCCACGTGACCTGACTGCACCAGGTGGGGTTATGTCATGGGGTTATGTCAAGCAAGAGGCGTACAAAACGAAACCAAGGAATTTGACTGAATTGAAGCAGTCCACTAAAACAATAACTGAGGCGATCCCAATTTCAACTCATCAGGTCGCAATGAATAATTTTCTGATTAGATGTCGCATATACGTGAATGAGCGTGGAGGTCATTTATATAAAATTAAATTGAATTTTCTATACGATACAAAAAAAAAGAAGAAAAATAAATGAAATATATTAATTAAAAAAAAATTATTTGAATTTCTTCTTGTGTTGCAATTTGCGCGCCACTCTGTACTTTATGGGATACCAGATGAGTATTTCTACTCTTTGGAAACGGGATGGCAATTCTATGGTAGGGGATATAAGAGTCACGGTTTATTCCTATGGTCAAATCAGAAACAATGAAATGAAATATTTTCAATCATTTTGCAGAATTATTCTTTATCACTGATTGTGATTTGAAACTTTGATTTGAACTGAAATTACGAATATAAGAATTATTTAGTGTCCCAGGCTTAAAAAGATAAAGCGGTCTTGGTAGCTGTTCAAAGTAATGGAAAATGTACGCATCATTATCGTTGTCATTGAAAAGTTCAGTACTCACCACAACTATAAGAGCTTTATATCGACATCGACGTAATTAAACGCAGTAAAATTAAATGATTGCATAAACGGCGCCATGTTATGCGAATGTTGGAGAATGACTTGGATGGGTCGATGGTTTGATACAACAATCGAGTATGTGAAAAGAAATATGTTTTTAATATCTTGCAAATTTTTTGAGAAATACTCGTGTGTTAGAGACGAATCACGCGTGATGCTCTTTGACATGTGAATTTAGTGATTTGGTAACATTTGGTGACTTCGTCCTAGTGTGTACATATATCTGTGGTCACAACCCATAACATAACAAGTCTGTTTTTCAATATTTTCAGTACAGGAGTTTAAAGTTTTGAATCTTCACTGAAAATCAGGAGAAGGTGTTTTTTTGGAAAACTTTGCTACAGATTCCAAGGAAACGAATTTCTTTACTTAGTTGTTAACAAAAAATAGTTGTGTGTTCTCGCAGTCAAAAGATATTATCGAAAAAGACACTTAGGCTCTTATGAATTGTTGAACGAAAGAAAGTCAAAAATTTCAAGTTGAGTTAGGCTATTTTTCCAGATTAAATAAAAAACTTTAAGTTTGGAGAAAGACCTTAACTCAATTTATGTTTATCAAAAAACGAAATTGTAATTCGGAATAAGAGCTTAACTCAAGTTAGGAAAATAAAATTGTTTCTTTATTTTTTTGGATTAACGACTTAAGTTGCTTTAGGCAATGATGAAAAAATAATGTTTATATTTGTTGTAATCCTAAATTGACTTAGGCAGTTATGCCAAAACAGTCATTTAGAAAAATAACTTAAGCTATTAGGTTTTTAGGATTAATTGCCTTCCTAGAAGAGATGCAAACATGAAAATTTTAGAGCAAATAAATTTAGATACGCTGAATACGATGGCTACTAACTCAATTGTGTCCTAACTCGAGTTAGGCTGTTACGGGTTGTGACCACAGATATTTTAACTAGCTGAATGAGAAAGTGGCCACATGGAAAATTTTCTGTAGTTTTTTCTTTTCTATGGTGATTATTTGATATGATTTGATTATTATGTCGTACTGATGACCTGATCCAGACCACCGTGCCGCATTTGGCTGTGGTTCGGAAGTGCATAAAAGCGTAAACTGTTGTACGTGTTGTAATGTTTGTATTGACGCGTTGATAATCAACATTGTTTAACGTAACCGAAGTTTGTCCGTCTGCCTGTCTGTATATCTGTCCGGTCCTCTGGCAGCCAGCCTCAAATCTAGCCCTGAGCGCAGTGAGTACCATATTCACTTGTATTGTTTGTTTGCTTGTTTGTTTCGTTGTTTGGGTGTTGCATTACTAATAATGTCTCCCAATAAATTTCCGTTTTGTAAAAGCGAAAATCCTTTGCTTTAAGCATCAATAATGTAAATTTTGTTTGTCTGCCCTAACAACCCTACACACCAATCCATCCTGTCATGGACACTCTCCACTATCCGTCTGACCACATGTCCAGCAGTTTACCCCAACGTTCATAGCCTCGTGTTTGCCTTCAACAGCGCTAAGGTGGTATCCATGCACTGAGTATAAATGAGATCTCATCATCTGTATTCCGTTTTATGCACGTTCTTCAGTTATTCCCGGCTCAATGGATCCATGAGGCGGAGGGGAGGTAGGAAACATTTGACAATGCAGTGGATTAAATTTAAAAAGGTTTCCAAGGTTTATCTGCGTGAAAAAGCAATTTTCGAAACAGCCTGCAAGGAGGCGGATGATGCGTCGTTCAGCACTTGCCGTTTGTTGCCCTGCCGCTCTCTGTGGCAGAGGAGTTTATTTAATCTGTATCGGGTGATTGTTTGGTCAATATTGGTCAATTTTATTTTCTCTCGATATCACAGGACGTGGTGGACTGTTTCGGTAAGCTTCATGTAGTACGTGCTTTATTATATAAATATGTTAAAAGCAACAGTCGGTTAAACATAATACAGTTACAAATTATAAAAATCCCTGATGATGGTAATCAACAGACGGGTAGAGGACACGCGGCAAGAGGGAGAGAGAGAGAGAGAGAGAGACAGAGAGAGAGAATACAAGGCACTTATGTGACTGTGGGCTTATGTGATTTGTGTTGCCTGTAGAATTAAACGTTGCTATTTTGTAACTTGTGCAAGTGTATGTGTGTGTAGAAGGGATAAAGGAACTGGTGGAAATTTAAGTTGTGGGCAGTTAAGGTTATATTTATGAAATCTAAGGATAAAGAAGATGTAAAATTCTGTTTTCATTCCGTTGGATTGAAATCTTTGTAATAGTAGTTGTCTAAGTGAGCTTACATGCATTCCAGTTTTGGACACACTAAAGGAGATCTATATTTTAACGACGATTACTCGATTATTCGAATTATTCGTCAGGCACATCGAGGTAACCGCCGTTCAAATAATAACAAGCGTATGCGGGATTAAACCAGAAAGCATGTGAACGATAGTAGTGTGCACTAACCATCGCGTCACGGTCGGTCAGAGAAATATAAGCTATGGTTAAAAGATGTACATTATTTTTTCAATAGATGGCTTTAGTAGTGTATATTTAGCGTTGTATAAACACGATCGGGTTACGCTAGATGGCGCTACAAAAATAAGATTTAGTGGTCAAAACACTACTCTGGCAGTTTTGTAATTGCTTGACTCACTATTGTTTGAGTAGACATTAAAGATGGACACCAGTCGAGAGAAAATTCACGATAAAGCCAAAAGCACAAGCATGACGACTGAAAATAAAAATAAAATTTATGGCACTGCATAGTCATTGTATGTGTAATTTTGATTTCAAAGATATACCAAGCACTTGAAGATTAATTGTTGAAAATATCGATAAAATAATGGAAATAATCAAGTCAGACTGCCAAAAGAAGCTCGATATAAATGGCTGCCACATGAGTTACCGAAAATAGGCTAATAACAAAACTTTCCATCTGCGAATAGCTTGAGAATCACAAGAAAATTGATCCTCTTTGAAAGCAGATGTTGACTGGTGATGAAGTGTGGGTCACAGTTAGCGCAAATGGTGGCCCAAATAGGATTTATGGTCAGGAAAATTTTGTTATGTAGAATTTTGGGATTATCGTATTGGCCGGGAATCGCCTACTATGAACTGCTTTCCTATGACCAATGTACCAATTTGAACCAATACTGTCAGCAATTGGGTGGTTTGAAGGAAGTAACCGTCACGAAGCGGTCAGCTTTAGATAATAGAAAAGGAATTGTTTTCCATCAGTATATTGCCAAGCCACACACATCGATAGTGACTTCCTGGAAGCTTCAGCAGCTTTGTTGACAGATTCCTATACATCCACCTTATAGTCCAGATGTAGGGCCAAGTAATTACCATCTGTTCCTGTGTATGACAAATGATATTGCTGGTTATAAATTCGCATCAAAATAAGCTTATAGAAATGAGGTTTTCTATAAGAAAAGCATAATGAAATCACTTTCAAAATGACAACAAGTTAAACAAAAATACGATGATCTAAATCAGATCATTCTAATCATATTAAGTAAAGTCTTCAATGTCATACAAATATGGTGGATTTATTTCTACTACAATTAATATATTGATCATTTAGGAAGCAATCTTGGTGAGATTGTTAAGTTTCTTTTAATCGTTTAGTTGTCGCCTATACTGTCGTGTATACTGAAACAGAGGATGAGACCAATCTGTTATTTAGTTGGTTTACAGCGATTGATTGTGCCCGTTCATATTAAGTACATTTCATGACAAGAATACCGAATAAGAAATTTTCTCAAATTTTTGTATTTGAAATGGAATTTTGAGTGTCCTGGTGTTAGGAATGCTACAAAATACCTACGGTGAATGGACTTTATCACAGATTCAGATGCGGTCGAAATATGTTGGAAAATTTGCCTCAGTTTGGTCGGCCATCAATGTCTTCAACTGCAGTTAACATTGATAAAGTGAGGGAAACGGTGATTGGAAATAATAATTTTGGCTTGAGGGAGATAGTCGTTGAACTTTCTGTATCTCACGAATCATTTTTACATAAATGCTTGGATATGAAGGGAGTTATCGCTCTACTTTTCCCAAAATAACTGAATTTTCTAAAAAAAAACTCAATCATGTAAAAGTCACTGAAAACATGTTAGAACGAGTTAATTCCAATTTGAATTAAATTTTCGCATTAAACTGGGGATGGTGCAATAATTTATTAGTTTGACATGCAAACTAGCCAACAAATTTCGGGAATAGCGCCTTCCAACTGGGCCGATACCGTAAAAAACTGCATCAAGTTAGATCAAGAGCTGTGGTAATGTTGACTGCTTTCTTTGGTTATCGCGGTCTTGTGCAAACTACATTTTTACCAAAAAGTCTAAGGGTCAATTAAGAATATTATGTGACCGTTATAGGGCGTTTGGGAGAGTAAATTTGCCAAAAAAAACCGGATTTGTGAAAAGAAAACTCATACATTTTTCACCACAAAGATGCACCATTCGTTGTGAACGAATTTCTGAGCAAAAACTTAACAAAAATATCATCGAACAAACACAATCTTCCCCTAATATGAATCGCGCTAGCTTTTTGTGTTTCCAAAGCACAGATTATCACTTCGAAGCATCATTCGGTAAAATACACAGAATAAAAATTGAGATTAGAACTGGAGTCTTTTCCTGAAAAAGCGTTTGAAAAATGGTTTGATGATTGGATTATTCAATGAAATAAGTGTATTATTTCTTAACTGTTGAATCCCATTAAATTGAAGTTATTCTTAAAGAATGGAAGGACATAGTGTTCATAATGTGGTATTGATATTTTTAACCAGTCTAATCCAAGCAGGATCTAATCATTGTTGAGGTTTCGCCATTTAAGCATCAAGCAATCATGATATGATCTAATATAGTAAATGCCTTCTCTTCAACAAGTCTAATCCAAACCGGATCTAATCATTCTTGAGGTTTTTGCTGTTTAAACATCAAGCAATCACGATATGATCTTTGTTGCCTGCACAACCCCATCATAGGGAAATGAAAGAGATTTCTAAAAATTATTTAATGTTAACATTGAATTTTTCAAGAAGTCATCAAATACAGACTGATGATGATGAATCAATTAATGCTATATAATGTGAAATGAATATAAAGTGGAAGCATTAATTAAATTCTTGAAATACTAATGTTAAATTGAATTTTCAATGGAGCTTTTAGAAATGTTAAACAAAACCCTTTGCAATATTTATGTTACAGCAATTAATCAAAAGATGGGGTTTGAAATAAAACGAACGCAGATGATGAGACAAGAAAATTTTAGTATTCTATGTTTTCGATGTTTTCCCTATGCTCCCCAATAGCAACTAGCCACAATTAATGATGAAACATTAACTTAATGAAGGTTAGGACAGAAAGGATACGGCAAAATTCCTCGAAAGGCAGCAGGTGGGCAGAGAAAGGATAATAATCAAAATAAACAAAGCCATAAACAATCAATCGAAGACATCAGGACATCAAATGAAACAAATGGCTTTTAATGGAAGACGATGAATCAAATCGATATAGCAAGAATATTCCCGGGAGAATGAAAGTCTTCATGTACGAGTATATGTTTAAGATGACACAGGTAAGGTAAGGAATGATTTAAAATCAATTGATTTAGAGTTGGTGGAATGTCAATTGTCAAGTTTACATATCTTAGTGTCTTGGGATATTAAGCGTAAATGACAAAAAGGCTAACGTCAAAAGGAAATGAGTGCATTTAGTTTTCTCTTCTTCTACGAAATAAAGTAAGTGATATGTAAAGAGGGATTCTGCTTGCTCTACGTATTTCTCCCTTACCTTTTAAATGTTGAAATGATTTCTGTGGAAGGACGATGAAGATGTCATTCCATGAAATTGATGGTTTCTGTCCCTTTTGGAATCTCTCAATATTGTGTCTTTCTTTTTTTTTTGTTTTTTTTTCTTTACTCTTGAACTTTTTTATTACTGGCTCTATTCCTTTGGGTGTCTGGTTAAGAATTTCAATTACCATTAGCACCAGGAGAATAGAAGGAAGCGAATACTGAGCACAGTAACTTGATTGACATCATGATGACGTTTAGCTCGAGGCAATTGAGCGTTTAAAGTTTTCAATGAAATTAATCGTTCTGGAACGACAAGACAAACAAAAGAGCAAATAAATGCTCCAAGTGGGGACAGTAAACTCACCATCAAGTTGTAATCAATATGAGTTAATATTAGTTAACCATGTTGGTTAAGTGGTAAGACCAAGAAAAGCTTTTACGTAATATTGGAGTTTGAGTGAGTAAGAATATGATTGTTAAGGTGGGTCGCTACAATAAATATCTGTGGCCATCATATTGTCGTAGATTGTAAATGGGTTATATGGACTCACCCTCTCCGCGCTTGTCTATAGTATTACTTTAAATGCTTGCCAAAATTCGAATAAACTTAGTCGATTAACCTTCCGGTAACAACATTTTCGTAGGTTTATATCTTTCATGAAGTTCAATCAAATGTCTTTAGCAAACTTTAGCCTACACTGCTGCGCTCTTTTTGGTGTCTTCCATCGAAATTCGTGAAATTCGCTTTCCTATGTAATTACTAATTTGTAAGACGAGGTAATGACCCACAATTCTTGTTCATTGTATTGCTTTGTAATTCTTGAAAATTTAAAAAAAAAACAATGAAGGATTATGTATGCCTCTTCTAGTACCTCCCATAAAAATGACCGATGTATCACGTATATTCTTCCACGTAATTCAATAGCACTGAATTCAGACAATTCAGGCACGCATCCAGCACTAGGCAAATTTGGGTCTGAGAGTAAAAATGTAGTAAATTGCAGAAGACCTCTACTGGTATCTCCTACAAATTGATCGATTTTACGAAATTCACTTTTTCTTCAGTAATTTCTAACTGAGAAGTTGCAGTAAATTCGATTTTTAAGAATTGCATTGCTTTCTAATACTTTGGTAAAAAAAATAATTGAATAACAACGTCCTGACTGAACATAAATAAAAAATGGTTCATATATTGCTACGTTTATATCCTTTATTAAATTGCACTATCGCACTTCAAGTTCTCGGCAAAATATAGTCTAAAAATGAAAATGGACTTCATTACGATTTATACAATTTCAGTCTTTTCGCCGTAATTTCTAATTGGTGGTCTACAGTAATTCACATCTTTATCCATTGTATTCGTTTATGTTGCTTGACAACATTTTGAAAAGCTGGAAGCTTCTGGTTCCTATCAATCAAAATTCTGATATCTTTAGATTATTATCTTTCGTTCTTTCATTGGAACTAAGTTTGCCAAAGAATTCAAAATGCGTTATCCTTATGACTGATTACCGAATTGACTGTTACTCCAACCAAATACTTAAACTATTTTCAATTTGGAAAAATGTCTACTCGTCCTCACATCTAATTAGGTGTATATTCTTCAGTAATCTATCAAGAAAATTAATTAGAATAGTCATAATTTTTATGATAAATATGAGTACAGGGAAGGTTCCATTGCTTATAATAAATGGTTGAAGCTAAAATCATCAAACTGTATACTCTACTCCTAAAGTGCAGCAGTGTTGGTATCCTCACATTGAACAGACGGATGAAGTTAAAGTCATGAAATTATCATCACAGGACAAACGGATTGCTTGAACTTGGGTTTTTTTTTTCTTTACGAAACTTGGAAGCCATCTCAATTTTTCCTTATATAAAATTTTAGGTTAATGTTTGAAAAAAAAAAATAGGCTTCCATATATCTCTCATATAAAGGACGCTATCATTTTGTTTGATTTACATTAATATAAATATAATGGAATAGCACAGTTTTTACTATATATAAATTTTTATACTTGGTCACTTTTATGGTCAATCTTGGCCTTTATGCTGTCCCAACAAAAACGCAAGATTTAAATTTTAAATAAAACACAGATATTTAAAAAAAAAAATTAAAAAAAATTAGAATGACATATTTTCAATCGTCCCTAAACCTTACTTTGGCCAATACTCTCTTATGCAGTAAATAGCGTGTATTCACTATCCAAACGGCAATGTAAAGATTATAAATAGGTTGCCCTTGCAAGATACTTCTATCCTAAATTGGTCTCTTAAACCTATTGAGAATGGAATGTAAGAGTTTGTAGAAACTACCTAAATAAGTACTTTAATGGAGTAAATACAGTGCATTCACTGTCCAAACGATAAAGGAAAGGCTATAAATAGGTTGGCCTTGCAAGATATTTCTATCCTAAATTAGTTTCTTAAATCTACATATATTTTAATACTTTTTACTTACGCTTACAGCAGGGTGATTATTAATTTTTATTGATTTCAATGGAATGGTTGATTGACAGTGAACATTTGTGGGGTAGGTCCCTATACTGAGTGCTTAAAGATAGTGAAAAACATAACTGAACCTTAAATTTCCTTTATTACACAAAAATTGTAATCCAAATACTCAGGCTCAGCACTTACAGCATCATACAAACTTTTGCCGTCGCCACTTAACCAATACCGCATTGTGGACCTACAAATCCATCACTTCTTCGCCCTGAAACATGCAAACACTCACGTTGGTATTTTGGGATATTCGCGCTGCCTTTTGACGCTTTTACAGCTCGAAGGTCTTTATTGCTTACACCACTCGGTGCATCACAACGACCTTACCAAATACGAAAAACAAGCAAAACTTGAATACCTCCCACCACACTGTGTCCTTGTGGGCTAACAACTCCATGCAATCGCCACAGAGTGCTCTATATTTTGCCCTTTGTATGGACTTTATTTTCGTACATTTACAAAATTCACGAAAAATGAATGTGAAACCTCAAAGTTGCCATTACATTTTGGTTTCGGTTGGCTCGTTTTATCTTTCAGCGGAGATTGCAGTAGGTCTGTTGGCTTTGGGGGAAAAGAAAAAACGAGTTTAGATAGATAGGTGGTATACGATATATTTGTTAATGAAATTGTAAACGAAATCACTTTTTTCGTGAGCGCTTTTTAAGAGTTTGATTTGATCCTTTGTATTATAAATGATTTATGTAAACTTTACTGAAAGCGAAAAGTAAACTGAGGAATGAATAGTTTTTGAAGTTAGAAATATTTGTTACTATTTAAAGATCATGACCACAGCAATGGAACTTGGTTAGCCATCATTTTCGTACTAAGCAGTTCGTTAGTTGTTATTAAAAATGCATTGGAAACATTTTTATTTTTTTGCATCAGTTAAGTATTTTGGATATACTATATGCTTCTTAAGCCGACTCATAGTACTCCACTCTTTGCTCATTAGTGTCTCTTGTCGCTGGCAGCGGCTAAAGTGAGAATATCATAATGGGTTCGATTTTCTACTCAGCATCAATTATAGAATGGCAACGAAAACGATGGAACCGAATCCAAGATGCCTAAATGCTGATGATTCCCTCAAGCATGACCAAAACTAAGGATACGGACCTAAAGTCCCGACTCGCAGAAAAGGGGCCTCTACCCGATCGGCAGATGTTCTCTTCAATTATTGAGCTGTCATTCAGCAGTCACATCAATCAAGCAAGGGTTTACTCTATATGAAATCTGCGATATCTGCTAGACCGCCATGCGGAATAGTATGAATTTGATTGTGGCTTTGGTGAACAAATAGCTACAATACGCGACAGGGCAAAATACTTCCCATTTCTCTAATTTTTACCCACAGTCTTGGTGGACGTAAAGACGAGATGACGAAGGATGGATTTTTCAAATGACTAGAAGAAACTTACATTCGCTGCGATGGCCCTTATAATAATACTGTTAAGGATAATGATGGAAATCAGGTCATGGATATGCTGAGATTACTACAAATATGGAGAGAGCAGTTTTACAGTTTACAATTTCCTTATTTAAAAACGAAAATTGCGGGTGAAAATGTGAGTAATGTTCATGGTCCTGATGCTGTAACAGTCAATTATGCACAATTTTCGTATCGACGATTTCTTTCCGGTACTTTTAATGTCAAAAATACATTTCACTTCGTTAAAGGTGAAAGTTGCGGCTGAAAATGTGAATGATATTCATGATCCTGATGTTGTAACAGTTAATTATGCGCAATTTTTGTATCATCGATTCCATTTCGATAATTTTAATGCCAAAAATACATTTCACTCTGGATGGTCAGTTGTCAAAAATATTGATAAAATAATGAAAGCCGTGAAATCAGACCGTCATGAAGGCACAGTTTCGATTATCAGGGAGCTAAACATTGCAAGAAATGAAAACCATTTGGAACCATTTGAATAAGATTGGATACAAAAAAGAGCTTTATGAATGGGTTCAATATGAGTTTATTCAAAAATCGTTGCTGAAATGCAAAAAAATCGACTCATTTCCAAAGCAGATATTGCAGGCGATGAAAGATGTGATACTGACGATAGCATCAGAGAAAACCATCCTACTCGAATCGCAGTGAACTGGTCGCAAAAAATAGTCAAGCTATGGTTGACGATCTGGAAAGTTTTGCTGTGTATTTGGTGGGATTGGCAGGAATTTATTTACTATGGGCTGTACTGCCAACAATGGAATTGTCTGAAGGAATTACTTAATCAGAAATGGCCAGCTTTGGCTAACAGGAAATGGATTATTTTCATTCAAGAGAACACCAGGCCACACACAACGATTTGTCAGAACTCTGTTGGTTTGTTTGGGAGTTTTTTTACATATCCAACCAGTACCAAAACGTATCCTGGTAGTAAAAGTAAACGTATACTACCTGTTTCTATCTATGGCGAACGACTTTTTTGGTGAAGAATTTCGGCAAAAAGAAGCTTGTGAAAACCGGTTGTGTTGGCTTTATGCAATAAGGACGAGGGGTTTATATGAGAAAGATATAGAGGGAAAAACTTCAAAATGGCAACATGTTGTAGAACAAAACGGTGCATTTTGAATCTAAATAATATCATTTTAGCTATGGTGAATAAATAAAACTTTCATGTCATGTTATGGACTTCGTTTTATTACACTCTCGTTTGATATGTCCTCCCACAAAGTATTTATTTTCTTTTTCCTCAGGGATTGTGTAAACTTAATTTCGCATGTTTCAGCATATTTGAAAGACATTTCTTTGACCAGAGCAAAATCATTGTTAACAGAAAAGATAACAAAAGAAATTAGTTTCAAACTATTTGGTCATGACAAAAACACAAAAATAAATTCCGACATAACTGTAGAAAGAGATCCCTAAAAAATTACGAAAATCCAACAAGAGAAAATCGCTTTGCTTTGTAGAAACTTATATCTTGCAGGACCAAACCGTGAAATTATAAGACAATATAAAACAAGACAAACACAAAGAGGAAATATATCAAAAGAATTTCTATTTCAAATTCATATCATTTCATTTCATTTTCGTTTATATTTTCTTACAAGAAATAATTACTAACAATTTGTAACAAATGTTGGCGTTTGTGTGTGCAAGCAGGCGTTCTTAAAATGGGGCGGGACAAATAAGACAAATAACGAAATAAGCTAACATGAACAATATGCTGACAATGGGGTTACATTGAAAAAAAATGGACACACGAAAACATAAATTCTTAAGAAAAACGGCGACCCACAAATTTGATATAAGAGGGCCAAGAAATTCGAAGTTAAAGAATTTCTAAAATATTTGTATAAAATTCATTTTTATATAAAAAGATTACCTTTATGTCCTTTTTGAACTCCAACAAGCATTTCTAGGAAAATGTTTTGGAGAACAACTTTTAATTAATTGTCTTTGCAATAATTTGTTAAATAAAAATTCTAAGAAACATAACGACCCTCTCTAGAAGATATGTAAAGAAACATATAACGAGACAATTAGGAGCTTTCCGCCTTGCAAAAGGAAACTTTCTTAATAACCTTCTGGATGGTACTCAAACCTATTTTTTTCCAAACGATACATTTTAATAGTCAAGAAAACAAATGCTCTTAAAAAAAAAAAAAAAAAAAAAAAATGAGACAAGTAAAAACAAAAAGAACAGACAAATAATTACGACAGTTGTCATGACAATGTGATAAATGTGCTCACTTTTTTTTTTTTTTTGTCCAGGTCCCCTCCCTCCCCTCGTGAAAAAGAAGTGAGAAATGAACGAATATATTTTCAATAAAAGTTTTTAGGCCATACATTTCTGTAGGTGCAGGCGATCACCCTGAGAGTTGCGATTCAACAATTTAAAGCTATAAATCATGATGGCCCTGAAAATATATGTAATTTTACAAGGAAAAGTTTTAAAGTTTCATTGCAAAGACTGATGCTAGAGCAATTGCAAAAATAACAGATGGAAGCGGTTAAAGAAAAAACAGCAAAATGCTTTGTGTACTTTTAGATGGGAATTCATTTTATCTTTTTAAGTAATTCAAAAAGCGGCCAATTTCAGTTATCGGCCAATCATATATCAGTTTGGACAAGTAATGAAGTAAGTTAATTAGAATTTTAGCACAAATACTATGAGAAATTAACAAAAACGTAGGTATGCGAACGTGGCATAATGGTTAAAGCACGTGACTATTACACGTATGATCGTGGGTTCGAAACACAATGCAACCACCTATTTTTTGTGCAGTGGTCACTTCGATGACTTTAGTAAATGCTTCTTAGACTGGCGTTCGGAATTAAAAATATCCTTCCGTGAGAAGCTTTCGCATGTCTCTTTCATAAGGAATTTGCAAGGGAATTTGTTTTTTTCGGTTTTTTTTTTGGTATTTGATGGTATTTCAAGTAACGTAGACAATCACAGTGACAGTCACGTTTAACCAAAGCCTTTTAAAAATACCCCAAAAAAAAAATCAAGTTTATCAGGTGTGTTCCAGATTCTACTTTGAAGTAAAAGTAGTTTAAAATCACTTCAATTTGACACTTGGGTGTTCTGAATTTTACTTTTTACTTTTCATTTCTGTTTTGTTTTCGAACATCAAATCGTAGTGAATTGCAGTGTTCTAGAAACTACTTTAAGGCAAAAAGAAGTGATTTAAAAATACTTTGAAATTTTATTGTGAAAGAAAAATTTTTGCAAGTAAACATGTAAGTATAATAAATAAAAGTGGTCAGATTCCTTTGGTTGAATATAAATTTTCCTTGTTTGAAGTGGAAAACACAAGAATACAACGCAGGATGCAATAATGCTACGTTTTATGCAAAACAATCCAGACCTGGAAAAAGGGGACCATGTAAAATTGGAAGAATTGTGGAATCTTTTTGCGGCTTAGTAATTTCCACGTGAGTTCCATCAATGCATCCTACTATACCGGGAATACCAAATTTGTGCATGAAGTGGCGCTTAGACAAATTTTGTTCATCAACTGTCATTGTCAATTTAATCCACCTGGGACAAATATATTTTTCTAGAATAATAACAACTTGATTTAAAATTTTGCAGATGGTGCTCCGTGTTAAGGCCACATTAGTGTCTTTTCCGACCCCTCGTTGAAATCCTCCTTCTGCTAAAAATCTTAATGTGGCAGCAAGCTGTAGTTCTGCCGGAATAGATGACTTGGGCAGTCTCAATTTTATGCAATGTAAAATGTAACGAAATGCATCTTTGTTGATGCGATAATTTTGTAAAAACCTAATAGTTTTTATTAAAAGTATATTGAATGTACTTAAGTACATACATGTGTGTACTTAGGTAGTGTCGCCCATATCCAGAGGATTTGGGTGATCCCGCAAAATTCGCCTTTGTAATTTTGCTTGCGTATTCATTGGTTTGGTATACAGTGGACATAACACCGCATTCATTATTTATTTATCCTTTATTTATTTATTTGTCTTTATTATTTTTTTATCTTTTAATTTTATGCACAAACAATCACAAATAGTAGTTTTAATAACTAAATTTTATTTTCAAGTCAATATCAGCTGTTTACAACTTCTGTTTTCGAACTTCATTTCATATGAGAAAATGAAACAACAAATCACTTCATATCCAGAACATTCAAAACGAAACGTTAACTTTTCAAATCGTATTTTACTATAATTCCACTACTTTTTTGGAACATACCTGTATTTATCTCAATCTCATTTTAGTACAGAAGCAGCATATCGGATAAAAAAAACGTATATTTCGAGAAAAATTACAAAAATCAGAAAAAATTTTCGGTCAAAATATGAAATTTTTGAACTTAATTTAAAATCATTAATTTTAGTTTATAAAGGAATTATGCGACAATGTTGCTAGCGCAACTTTCATAACAATCGACTGCATAAATATGTATTGCATAATATCAATTCAAGCAGGTGATTTTATTTACCTTCAACCAACTTTTCTTTGTTTTGGTGTAAAAGTGCCAGAAGGAGAGCGAGGAATCCGTCTGCTCTTATAAACTATTTCCTAGATTTAATGCACAATAAGGAAAGCAACACTATAGCTTACTAAAGCCCACCATTTAGAAGTTATAGAAGGATCATTGATTTGCTACTTCCACCGATTTGCATATGTGGCATCCCAAGGCATATGCTAATGCAGTACATTTCCAATTGCAGTATTAAGTTAACGAAAGTGAATGAAAGGTGTAAAGGTTTTTTTCAAATTTAAAAAGAAAGACCGGATTTATACGCCTGTTTTTTCATCTCCCAAAAAATTGCCTCAATTACGCCACACATTTCTAATATGGCGTAAATGAGGCAATTTTTTGTAAGATACAAAAACAGGCGTATAAATCCGGTCTTTCTTTATAAATTTGAAAAAAAAAATACAACCAATAAAATTCACAAGAATTTAAGTTACTACAGTTTACGAATTGGAGATTGCAGGGGAAATAAAATGATTTTGATAAAGAAAGATGTACAGCAGTACAGTGTATTTTTCCTTTTAAAACTAAATTTTTTATTCATTCGAAAACACCGCGATATCACCGCCATGTACGTCAATAATTCCATTTGAAAAGTCTCAGTCCAACCAATATTAAAGCCAAGCTAGATTCCGTTCTTAGGGAGTCATGTCCTTCATTTGCGACTATAAAACATTGAGAAGCAGAGTTTGGACGAGGTCGTACAAGCTGCCAAGACGAACACCGTTGTGGTCGATCAATTGAGGTGTCTAGGCCAGACACGGTTAAGAAAATCCCCAAAGTAGTATTGGATGATAGTGCCAAATTAAACGATTATTAAGAAACGAAATGCGTTGCCAGGGTAATATTGATAATGAAATGAAATATTGATAATGAAAACCTCGACTACAATCTGGCAAAATATAGAACTGCGTTCAGTTTTAAGAGGTTTGCTTTAAGAAGATTTACCAGTCAGCTAGGCAGACAAAAGAACATGACTGAGACGACTTGAAATATCATAAAACATATTTGGTCAAAGGCACTTGGTTCGTCATTCTGGATGCTACATTTTTTGTCATATCAAATGGCTTCATTCCTTCCAGGTTTAAGAGTTGTTGTATAATATTTTAGTTCTCCGAAGAGTTTGTTTGAAACTTTGGATTGCATTTGGAGTCACATGCCGACCCGTTGTGTAAATTGCAGAAGGCTTACGGTTAATCGACTTTATCGAAAACAAATGCATATGAGTGGCACACTGCATTCTAAACCAGTTGAGATGTCTAGGAAGTTGATGCTTTGTTCGGTCATCACCTGACATATAAAAATAGAAAAAAATGGTTATTGAAAATCTTTATTCATAGAAGTTGGGTGTCCCATGCACCAATTTCTGGCAAACTGCACGATGTTCATATACGGACTACTTTCAAAAGACCTGATGTTTCTCCAAAAGCCTAATTGAATAAATTTCGACCCCACCTTCATTAAATGTTGTATAAGTGGTGGCGAAACATAGCTTTGTGTGTAACTTATAAAGCAAATCCGTCCACAAGCTTCAGAATGGCGCTTTCCAAATGAGCTTTAAGCGCTTTACGATTTAGAGTAATAAAGTAAAGTTATGCATTGCCGCTCTCCGAAAGAATTTTGGCCGATCTAGTAAGAAGTGTCAACGTCGAAACCACATTTAGGATTTGGAACAAAAATGCTATTAATAGATTGTAGGAAACGATGTTCCCAGAAATATTAAAGACATTAATTGTAGTAAAAACTCAGGAATTCAGAAAATTCTACCGGCGCTTTAAACTATAAATGAAATGTTTTTCAAGATCCTCCAAAAAGTTGAATTTTGCCCAAAATGGTATGTGAGCGACGATATGTTTCGAAATACGACAATTTTATTAGGTAATACAAATTTTAAGTGTCCATTCTACAAATGTTTAAAAAAGTGCGCCATTGTTTGTACTATTCTTATCTCCCGCTGAACGATTTGGATTGGATACGATATGTTTCGACAAAGAAATAGGACAATTTTATTAGAAAATAAAAATTTTAAGTGTTCATTCTACAAATGTTTGAAAAAGCGCAGCATTGTTTGTACTATTCTTATCTGCCGCTGAACGATTTGGTTTGGATACTTAATTCCTTTTTGATTTGTATGAATGTGGTTTGTCCAGTTTGGCAAAGGTAGGAGCACTTTGTCTCAACCACAAAAACTATGAATGTCCTATATCTGCACACTGAGATTCTCCGTTGCTGAAAAACGCAACAATTTTGTGCCTTGATATATCTTCTATCAACTGTCATAGATAGTGTTCACACATTTGTCTATGCCAGTGCACAGGTTGGCGGCACAAGAGTACACACTATGCCCATCAACATTTCCAAACACAGTTTCGAGGTGACGCTAATGTTTATCTAAAACGGCATCACCCGCCAACATCATCATCGTCATCACCAGCGGCAACATCATCTTTCAGGGGATTGATCACATCTTGTCCTGTGTCGCTGACTCCCCATGAAGGAGAGAATGAGTTGTGGTTTCGATCATAGCTATGAAAGCTTTTTAGTTTCCAGTAACCTGGTTTGCTTTTCTTTTTTTTTTTTTGAAAAAATGGAAGTGCTTTCAGTGTTTTTTGTGCGGGATATTTTTGAGGAAAACCGAAATTTTTTCACTGAAAACAAAAACTCAAAACGAAATGCAGTTATAGAGTATTTTTTGTAAGTTTTAATTTTCTTTTAGAATTTTAATGACTGTTAAAGGAAACTAGTTCAAGGATCGTCTTATAAACAAGTGCAGAAATTGTAGTGAATTGAATTGAACCAAACTATCTCACGTAAGTTCTTTGGAAAATTTCATTCATAAATAAGTTCGTAAACTTTAAAAGTATTTGGAATATGATATGATATGATATAATTTATTGCGATAAAATATGTTTTGCGTGAATTTTGGGTGGAGAAGTTAACGAGACAAATAACAGATGGCGCTGTGCTGCGTTCAATGCTGAAACTGAGCGCAATTTGACAGCTGCACTTTTCGCATTGTGATTTTCTATTAAACAAATGTGCTATTTTTCTTGCTGCAATTGATTCGAGTTTTGCGTATTATTACACTGAATTCGGATACTCATATATCGCGTATCACATCCATTAACGGTACGAGCAGTACGATCAATTGAAATTTAGTGTAATGTTTATCAATTCGATCATTTTTTCAGAAAATAAGTTTGCGTGTAAAAAGTGAGGTTACCTTATTGGATTGCGGGCATTTATTGCGATACATTCATTTCGTAAGTTTTTTCTTTGTTTGAAAAAAATTGTCTTTTTGGTAGGATTAGTCAAAAAGGACTTTATTCCATTTCAGGGAGAGTTATTTGACTAATGCCACCTATTAGACGATCAAATCGTGGACTTCGTACACGTAGTGCAATAATTAGTCAGAAAGTCCGTGATAATCAAATGCAAGAGGAACGCGCAGAACATAATGGATGGAGACGTGCCCATATTGCACAAGTTCGCGCTGCACAATCACCACCTCACATCGTTCACATCGTCGAAGGAGGAACTCATCACCAAAGTGTTCCCCGGCATTGCACAAAATTATAAAAATCTCGTTTGGAAGGGCAATACTAGCAGCGAAGAATAAGGACGTCGATAACTTGAATTTGATTATTCAAAGTCACATCGCTGGGGAACTGCATTCGCACAAATCCGTTGACAGCGTGACCGAAGAGGATGAAGCGACAAACTATCCGACGGAATCTTTGAACTCGCTTGATGTGCCAGGAATACCGCGGCATAATTTACAGCTGAAGGTGGGATCGATCATAATCATGTTGCGGAATCTGAATCATCCGAAATTGTGCAACGGTACGCGGTTGTCCATCAAGAAACTGACGATTATCGAGGCAAATCCTTATTCCACGAATTCCGAGAATTCCAACTGATCTTCCATTCCAATTTAAGCGGATTCAGTTCCCCATTCGATTGGCTTTTACGAAGACAATAAATAAATCGCAAGGCCAGTCGTTGAAAGCCGTTGTTTGTTTTTGCGCCGGAAAACAAATCAAAAAAGATTGTTCATCATATCGCTCTCTACTGATTTCGATTCCACTCAAATAAATCGCATTGAAATTTGAACTATCTGTGTTTTATTATTACTCGAGAGTTTATCTGAAGGCGTTAAATTGTGGCGAGTCGAAGTTCGCCGGGTCCGCTAGTTTTATATATAAATTAAACCAGAAATGAAATTTTCTTGCAAATTGTTTTGCACTGACAGGAAGAAACAAAAATGTGTCAAATGTAGCTGTCAATTGCTCTTTTATCTTTTTTTGGTCTAAAAATTACTAGAATAGGTATTTATCCTTTGGATTGGTAATATTGATTGTGCAAATGATCACTTGTTTGAACCCTGACAATACATTCAAATCGTTTTTGAGTGGCGGTCACATCAATGTATCTGGGTAACCCTTCGAGTAGTTAAATAATGGACAAGTCTAGTAAAAGCTTCTGAAACTGATGTTCGAAATAGTCGTTAATTTATAGGTCGCGTTTATTGAGTCCAAAAATAAGATATGTGTAAGCTCACTGAATGTGAGATGCATTCACATATCCCATTAATGGAATGCGTGGAAATTTGGTGTTTATTGTTTCTAAAATAATAATAAAATTCACTTCTATACAAAAGAATAAAAAAATTGCTAAAGGCATTGTGCAGACCTGATCATACGATTTTCGTATGAAACTGGAGAATCTAAAGATTTGGCTGACAAGAGGCTGAAGAGTACAAAAATCATTTTGATTTCTAAAGACAATCGTGATGAAACGTTGCGATGTTTCAGCTAATTTCTGTTGAAATTTGAGAGAAATCTCTGATATCCGAAACGACAGAATAAAATTGTTAATTAGATAGCTATATAACGCAAAATTATGTAAAATTGTTAACAGGG
Source organism: Philornis downsi (assembly GCA_019455685.1). Classification (NCBI taxonomy): domain Eukaryota; kingdom Metazoa; phylum Arthropoda; class Insecta; order Diptera; family Muscidae; genus Philornis; species Philornis downsi. The sequence goes on from JAHXMU010000079.1 coordinate 1,922,732, forward strand.
TAGCTGTACAATGCAAAATTATGTGAAATATAAAATAAAATATAAAAAATATACAATATAAAAAAATATAAAATATAAAATAAAATAGTATAATAAGCCCGTTTGCGTCTCATTGGACATCGAATGTGTCGTGAGTTTCGGATGGACTAAAGTGTTCTGTTTTATAAAGTTGTTGTGATTTATGGTCCAATTTATGTATAGGATTTACTTAGTTATACTCAAAAATATTTTTTTTTCCATTCATAAACTTTTACTCTTGTTTTGTACAACATAAATTTTCTCTTTATATAATATTATGATGTTTATGCCACTTGATTTTCAACATGCAACTCACAATTTAAGTTGACAAAATACTTCAACTACCAACCACCGCCAGCACTACCCACCGCCATTGAAATTCCCAGTCCCATAACCGTTTCAAGTCCCATTTAGAATATCTTCCTCTACCGTAAATAAAAATTGTTGTCTGGGGAGATTGGAATTGTTCAAAACGAGCGGGGGAATATGAAGAGGAAAAGAAAAAAAAAACTGTTCTAAACAGCGTTTAAAATATATTTTAGCACTTGACAGTATAAATTGAACAGATTTATGGGAGGTGAAACACAGAGCATCCATGCCAGCACAAACCCAGATATTTCGTGCAAATAAATATCCGTGGACAACAAACCCATCGGGTGTGACAGGGGGAGAGAGGGAACAAGAGCTGTTAGTATTTTTTCTTTATTATACTAATGCATAAGAGATGTTCAAGCTTTAAGTCACCGCACACCCCCCTTCGCACTTAATATTGTTCCCCCTATATTATTCGACCCCAAAATTTATGTATTGTCAATAATTATTATGGATTTTATGACCGAAGGCAAATTTGCAATCGAGGTCGCGGTAAGAGCGTAGAAAATTTTTGACATAACATTTTTGTGTGACCATTATTGAGGAGGGGAGGACATTTTCAATTAAGAGGGTGGACGACACCAAATGTGCAGGACTGTGTTGTAGATGGTGTTCAGTTTTCGTGCATTTTGCGGTTTTGTTGTGAAATCCTGAGATTAAATATTTTGTGGAATTTTATAAAGAAATGTTTTTATGGGTATCATTTTGCATTTGCACAGAAAATTGTGGCCAGAGCTTTAAATAGAGTGAGCACAGAGTTAGGCAATTAAAAGCAGATAAAATATAGAAAATATGAATAGTTCGAGATGTATTTTATGCTTTATAAAACGACTTGAACTAGATTTTCTAATATAAGGTGTAGTAAGAAGAAATCCATGATTTTTGTATGACATTCGAGATTTTGTTTAGCATAGATAGAATAGTTCGATTGCGATCAAGTGTGCACTGTTTCGTTTGATACCTTGCTGCCATTTTGAAGGTGATTCCATTATGATCCTCTCATATAAACAAATGGCTCTATTGGCAAAAAACTGTTACATCCGATTTGTACAAGCTTTTCTTGAGATTAATTTTTAATCATTAAAATCATTCGTTGTAGATAGCAACAGATGGTAATCATTTGGCAACAAATCTGGACTATTATTATGGACTTATATTAAATGATTTCTCACCTATCCCACTGAATACATAACAAAACTTTCCTATCCATCAATTCTGGCTTCGTCACAATTTACGACATCTCACCGCAATTTGATTTGACGACCATTTCCGTATTTGTAATTGACTTAAGTGAGCCAGTTGTCGTTATCAGTTGTTATTCGCTTCACAAATGGTGCGTTTTCTTGGGATTCAGTAGCGATTTGCAAATAGAAATTTGGTTGCTTAGGCTGTTTTTTGGTTAACTCATGTGGCACCTTTACTACGAGGTTCTTTTTGTATCAAGCCTTATTCAAGTGGTTCCAAATTGTTATCTAAGCAATGTTTAGCTACCAGGCAATCAAAATAATGCATACATAACGGTCGAATAAAGCTGTCTGAAAAGTTTTTTTTAGTACGATATGTAATTTTTCTAACGAAATCTAGATTAGCTCGACCACACCTAAACAACAAATGACTAACGCCATCTATAGGAAAATTAATGCATTTTTTATTAAGCATTATACCGTAGCCAATTATAATTCGAAGTAACTCCGTCCTGTGTCAAAATAAGGTACTTTCGAGTATAGCACGTGATAGACTAAAGCCTTTTTTAGCTGATCTGATTAGATCTCATCAGGGTGGCTTCAAACCTAGTAAATCAACAACTGGCCAGATATTCACACAAAAAAGATCGAAAAAACGAAGCTAATACTGTTTGAGGCCATGGCGGAATTTAGAATTATATATTCATTTTTGTAGGATGACACTGACTGGCATGAAATCTTTTACATCAAATGAGCATTTTGGCAGGATGATATCCTATCGCTCGTAGTCTTCAATACAGTGTTGGAAATGACCCCGAGAAAAGCTGCTATTACCACGACTGATACCATTTTTAACAAAAGCCATATGCTAATTTCCTATATTGATGATGTAGGCATTTTTGGCATAAAGCTGCAATCTTCTTAAGCTTTGACAACGAGGTAGCAAAAATGTTTCCGGTGGTGAACGAGGGCAAACCAAAGTTATTTATTTGTTTAATTCACGTACTTGGACTAACTATGAAGAAAACTGATATTAGCGTGCAGTTTGCTGGCGTACAGATGTTATTATGGACTAAGCAAGAAATTTGGTGGCAAAGCTATCTCTTGACATACAAAAATTCTACTGTTCCAAATTTTGCTTTTGGGTTATAACTCCAGTAGAATAATCAGCGTTGGGGGTCTTCAAAGGAAAAATAGTATTGAGTATGTGTGGACCCATTATCATTAACCGAAAGTATTTGCGTCGTGTTAACATCGAGAAGGAAAAGTTTTTGACAACGAATAGGATGGGTGGTGTAAAACTGCTTAATTGAAATTTCGATGGAAGGACTTGTCTTTCTAAAGATTTGATGTGACGAATTGGAGAAGAAACGCAGGAAAGCGAAATGCTAGTGGTTATTTTCCATGTGCGGACTGTAATAAAGAATGTCTATTCTAATAAGTCCTTAGATAAGTAAACTGGGTAAAAAGTGATTAAAAGAGTATCACTGCACCACCCTAGAGAGTAAATGGCTAAATACAGATTAACAAAAATTGAGTCGTCCATCTTCCTTAAGGATTAGGCGTGAAGTAAGAATTTTGCAAAAGATGTACTTTTAGGGGGTAAAATGGAAGTGGGAGTGTGCGAGAATCGTACAGTTCTACATAACTAGTGATTACATTAGATTCACCTAATTCACTAAATTACACGCTAATCGGAATATAAAGTCTCGTAAATCGAATCCTTATAATGCAGATTTTTATCCTGCACATTGATAAATTTCGCACTTAACCAAAAAGAACAAATAAATAAAATTTGCTATTTTAGTAAACTTTTCTAAACTAAAGTGATTAACCAATGTGTTCTTACACAAACTATCAGCTTCGTTAAGTCTAATTTCAAGTGTTTCCTTCTTCCTCTAATCTTTCGACAAATATCCAAACATCACGGCAGGGTAGTAATTATTACGACTCAATGGGTTTCAAAGTAAAACAGACAGCCGTATATTCGTAAACAATCTCTAACTGAGGATATGGCATTTGCTTATTGCATGCCATACTTTCAAGTTTTCTTATACTTTACTGTAGCCGATTTTCTTTGTCATAACCAAACAACATACTAGCTAATATGGTTGACTTGGCAAAAAGCAAAGCAAAGACTTATCAAATTTATAGGCCAAAAGATTTTATTACAAAATATTTGTTGTTTTAACTTAATTAAATTCTTTTGATAACCGGAGAAATTATGGCAAAAGTATAAAAAGGGAAATCAGAAACATGAACTACAAGCATAGTTCATTTAACTTGTAAGGCAAAAAATAACAAACGAAACTGGAAACAATAAGCAGCCACAATGGCAGAAACCACATCATCTGCAAATGCTTTAGCATCTTTTGAATAATGATTTTTACAACTTTACAGACCATTAACATTTAATATCAGAAGCTAGGCAAATATCTACATATACTGCTATATTACACATATATGTGGTATGCTACACACATGCATATATCTTCTCATACAGCCATTTACAATTACCAGTAAACCAACACAGAGATTGGCAGGACAACAAAAGAGGTTCGCTAGGACGTGTTGGGGATTAGTCGATCCGAGTGTGTAGGAGAGCAGTAGACCCTGCTGCCTGTACACTCTTCTGCCAAAAACAATGGCAACAATAACAACTATAACTGCATAAAAGTCACAACAAAAGTCACCGGAAAAAACTTTGCTCTCCACTTCATGTGGCTGTGCATTAAATGAACAGTAGGTTATAGTACAATTTTGAACGAGAGTGTGTTTGGTTTTAGGCCGGTGATTTCAGAAACATGGATTCTTAAAATAAACAAAATACTGAATACTTTATTTCCACATAGCTGATTTATCTTGATTTATTATTTCATAACTTTTCAATTCGACCAACCGTGACGAGGTGGTTAGCGTGATCGCGGTATCAAAACTCGGTATAACCACCTATCATTATTAGAGCGGTGGTCACCTCGATATATCTGATGATAACTTCAAGTAGTCAATTAAGCGACAAGTCTAGTAAATGTATATCAAAATGTGTCATTCGAAATCGTTACCAAGTTGTAGGTCCCTTTAAGTGAGTCTGAAAATAGAATACGTATAAATTCATTGATTGTGAGGAGCTCTTGCATATTTCATTCATGATTTGAAAAGTAATTTTTCTTGTTTTTAATAGTACAAGAGCGGTCCCAAAAAAAAGTTGGCAAAAATATTCTTTATTTATCTATGTATATAATCTCTTTTTAGCTTGATACATTTTTCCAGCGATATTCGATATTAAACAGGATTAGTTGCTATATCCTGTTTATAGTAAGAACTGTCAAACTGCTCAAAGTAGCCATCAATCACAGACTCCACCTTTTCATTGTCGGCAAATCATTTACCACCGTGACATTTTTTTAAATTTGGAAGTATAAACTAGTCCGAGGGAGATAAATCTGGCGAACAAAGTATATGATAATTCATTGGCCATTGCAATAATGCATGTGTAAACTGGAACACTGTCTTGGTGAAACAACACATTCTTTTTCGTCAAATACGGCCTTTTTTTCCAAAACTTCATCATATAAACGCTGAATAAAAATAATCTCATTCGAATCTAAAAGAAAAAAGAAAAACAGACGCCAGGCAGGCATGGTCACTGCAAATGGAACCGTCTCCGTCTTCAGTCCAAAGCTTTGACTGTTGCTTTGTCTCAGGCGAAAAGTCATAGACCCATATTTCATCCATGGTTACAGAACGATGGAAAAATTTGACTTTATTGCGGTGAAACATCGCCAAACACTCTATTGGAACATCTTTATGACGCTGTTCGAGCTCTATTAAAAGCAAGTGCGGAACCCATATTAAGTACTTCTTTCCAGCTGCTAAATTGTTTGCCTCATTCGCTCGGGTGAATATACAACGAGGATACCTCCCATCAAAATATTTAAAAAACGAAAACCAGGCAATTGGTTGATTGTTGAAAACTGTATGCCATTTTTTGAATATTATAGTTTTTGGTTTAATCAGTTGGCTTTGCTTTAATCTATTGAAAGCAAGCGTGGCATCCATTTTGCGCACAGCTCTCTCATCTTCAAATTTTCAGTCCATATACGATGCGCAGCACTTTTTGAAATGCCTATCATTTCAGCCAACTAACGTAGTTTCAGCCGACGACCATTTTGTGGGCTTTCCTAATCGCGTCTGGCGTGGTCACCTCAATTGGCCGACTATTACGGTTGTTGTCTTGGCATTTCGTACGCCACCTCAATTGGTCGACTATTATGGTTTTCCAAGTTTACCATGTTTTAATGTTTACAAATTCACTGAGATCGTTTACTTTTGATGGCTCAAATCAAAATACTAAACAACGTGGTGCCTTAAAACTTAAAACATATATTTTAAAAGATTGTCACTTTTCACCAAAATATTTTTTTTTTTCAAATTACTAACAGCGTCAGGTCGCCTAGTTTTGGGACCGGCCTCGTAGATCTTAGCAATTCTTTACTTTTTCGGAATTTCAGTCCTGCATTTGCAATAGATCTTCATTGCCTTAATTCCTTAGATGTGTAATAATTCAGTTTTTCAATTCACTATTTGCTTTATTGCAAAATTTCTTGAATTTCATAATTCTTCAATAATACGTTGTTTCCACTGTTCCATCTCCCTGTTGCTCAGTGGCTTATTTTTTCAGGCTGCAATTTCTATTTGCGCTACTTTTTTCTTGAATCTTCAAATATTTGTATATTTTTCCTCTCAATTCCGTAAATCTTTCTTCTGTTTTTTTACCCTTTCTTTCTCCAATCCTCAAATTCTCTAATGTTTCATTTTTCCATTTCTGAAATTAATAAATTCTATAATTAAATAATTATTTACTTAACTCTATCTCAATTCTCACTTTTTTTTCTTAATTTCTTCCCAATTCTCTGTTTATCAATTGGTTATTTCCATGTTTTCTTAAATTCTTCAATAATTTGCTTCTACTGCTCTTCAATTCTTCATTATTTCATTCTAACCTTTAAATTTCTCAATCTACAGTTCCTATTTTCGGCAGATGTTCTCTTACTTAATTATTCAAGTTTTCAAGTATCCAAACGTTCAGTTTTGTTCAAAATTTTATTTCTCCCATCATTTATTTCTTTAGCCCTTCATTTTTCCAGTAAGGAAATCCCAGAATTCTTTAATTGATGTTCCTCCAGTTTTTGATTTCCTTACTTCTTCAATAGTTCCTTTTCTCCACTCTGAAAATATTCAGTTATTCAACTTTCCAAACTACATTTCCTAATTTCGAAAGGTCTTTCTTACTCAATTATTCAAGTCTTCAATAATTTAGATATTCAGGTGTCCAAACCCTCAATTCTGCACATCTTCTGTTTTTTATTTCTTAAGTGCCCCAACCTTTTGCTTCTTTAATCTTTTGATTTGTTTAATTATTCTGGTGTCCAAACCTTCAATTAAGCACATTTTTTGTTTTTTATTTCTTAAGTGTCCCAACCTTTTGCTTATTTAATCTTTTGGTTGTTCAATTCTTCGTTTCTTGAACCCAGCAATTACTGAACTATTAAATTCATTAATACTGTCATTCTTCAATCTTTAATTCGCCAATTTGTCACTTTCTCTTTTTTTCTTCAGTGGTTCAAGATTTCAGATCTTCCATCTTTAAGTTCTTCAATTACTTATTATATGAAATTATTCATTTCGAATTGTAGAGCTTTTCGTTTCATAGATTTATCATTTCCTTCTCAAAATTTTTTTTCATATATTTTTGAATTTTTCAATACATCATAATCGTCGAACTTAAGTTCTTTACTTTTTTTATCTTATCTATTCTTTAATATTTCACAACTTTAATATATGTATTTTTTACATTTATAGTTCTACAGTTCTTTATTTTTTAAATTTACGATTTTTTAGTTCTTCAATAATTGACATTCTTCTATTCTGCTATACTGCTTATCGTCAATGATCCAACCCTTCATCTGTACCACTCTTGACTTCTTCAGGTCTTTACCTATTCATTTATTTAGGTCTAAAGTCCGTCAGATCCTCAATTTTCGATCTTTAGTTTATTCACTTCTTTGTCAATTGACGCTTCAATTCGTAATTTTTCTTTACTTTCCCTTTTTAGTTTTTTTATGTCGCCAAATTTTCAGTTCTTCAGTTATTTTCTCCACTACGCCAATGTTTCAGTCATTAATTTCTTTATATCCTTATTTCTTCAAGCCATCAATTCTACAGCTTATCAGTTCTACAACTCCTTAATTTCCAGAATTTTTATTTATGTATTCATCAATCTTTGTACTCCTCTATTTTTTATTGTTCAATTTTTACATTCAGTTCCTATGCTTATCAAACCTCCAAGTCTTGAATTTTTCTTTAATTCTCTCACCTCACTGCATTTCTTTTTCTTATCTCCAACGATTTTTTCCCCTTGCTAACCACTGTACATCTCGGAATCATAACATCCAACTCCAACATGTTCCACAACAATGTGCACTTACACAAAGATTGTTCTCAAGAGGGGGAATAAAGTCGACTTAGTACTCGTACAAAAAGAAAGTATGGAGGAAAGAATTCCGAGAATGAGGTACAACAAAGTCATGTTTGAAACAATAGGTGTAGTGGGAAAACATTGTCAACAATAATGTGTCCTTTAACCAAAAAAAAAAAAAAAAAAAAAGAAAAAAAGGAAAGGAAAGAAGGAAGCAATGAACGCTTAACCTTAAAGGAGCACCGACCACATATATTGGTGGATTCATGTCGGCATATAGCCTCGACTGAAACAATACAATGTCCTCCTGTTAAACACTCTCCGGCACAAACACTCGTATCTTCACAGCCACCAATACAAATATGAAAGCAAGGAATTGCACTTACACATTCTCACCTACACGTTTGTTAAGACCTTTATGATTTATTTTTCGATTCATTTTGCCGAACACAAAAAGAGCGACCAAAGTCTGTACAACAAGGAATGTACGAAAGGCAACGAAACAACGAGGATATTTAGCAACAACATCAACAGCGACAACAGCAACAAGAAGCGAGTAACTTTAACAAAAGAAAATGAACTGCAGCAAAACTGATGACCTCTTGTGGGTGTGCAGGAAACAAACAATGTGAAGGAGAAGGCTAAAAGAACAACAAGACTTATGAATAGTCAGTCGTCTGCTTCGAAATTCTATGGAGACTTTTGTTAGTTACGTACAGGAGACTATGCATGTGATTTGCTTTGTTGATTCACTGGTTGTTTGAACTCGGCAACGTTGTTTCCTATTGGAGGTGGTGGGAAGCTATGTAAAACACTCGGATATGTGGCTCCTAAATGATGATGCAAAGTTTCTTTTTAAAAGACAAAAAAAAAAAAAAACAAAAACTAATTTTGAACTGGAGAGTAATTTTGTTAAGGGCTTCAAGCACATTGTCGGCAATAATCAATAATTTTGGTAGACACAAGTTAGAAAGCATTCAAAGTCATTCAAAGAAGTATGTGGCAAGAAGATTTGGTTTTATGAAATTAATTGGTGATTTACAAAGTTTGGTTATGCGCATAAGATTGTAAGACTATATAGTTTTGGTTTAATTTTAATTAAAAAATCTATGGAAATAGTGAAATTGTTATCAGGATAATCTATAGAAGATTTAAGATAATATATAGAATAAAACAATTAAGAAGCTCGGAAACATTAATTTCGACAAATTTGCATTTATGTTAACAGGTTCCCATCTTTTATGAAAGGCCGTCCTAATACCATAACGTCAACTTTACGAATTGAATTCTCTATTTGCATCTTTCAATATACCGACTCTCAGCTCTTCTAAAAAATGTTTCCTTTGATTTATCTCTCGTCAATTCTCTTAGTGGTAATATGAAAATCTAACGGAAAACCACGCCCTTTTTAGTATTTCCCATACAAATCTAACAAAATTTGGTGCTTGTTGACCGTTTGATAAAGTAAGATCTCAGAATAAAAACTGAGCTCATTGAAACACTTCTTTCAATATTATACCTCCACTGCAAGTTGGCCTATATTCAGAAATTCAACCTTTGTTCAGCCTGAATTTTCGTCTATTGCATTGATTTGCAATCCTCCATAAATCTGGGTCAAAATAGACCTTTTTTGGTGCCTGCCAGGCAAATGATCAATTTAAGCCATGCTTTAATACCTTCATAACTTTTGAGTGGTTGCATTGAATTTGGTCAAACTTGGTGCTGCACATCATGCATTTAGTGAACTAAGTTTTGAAAACGAAAGTATAGGGCATTGTCACTGCACTCAGTTAAATGTTTTGAATATTCGATTATATTCCATTATATAATAATACTTGGTAAAATTTTGAAAAAATCGACCAGAAAACCACATTCTTTCGTCTATCTCCTTCGTGTTACGTTTAGTAAACTAACTTTACGGAATGAAAATATACTGAATTGGCACGCTTTTTATTGCGCCCCACAATGGGCCAATTGAATAAAAAAGTAATGGTCCCTCTATTGTTTCTAACCGCAAATTTTAGAAAGAAAAAGCCTACTCAAACTCTCTCAACTACTAGAACAAAACGCCCCTGATCCAAATGTTCCTGACACACAGTGGCAAAATATTGCGCATTCTATGAAAGCTGCTGTAAAAACAGTATTTCGGTATAAAAAGACGCACTCCGTGGTTCAAAATTTCAGATCTTTCATCTTTCAGTTCAATAGCTTATTACATAAAATTATTCATTTCGAGTTCCAGAGCATTTCGTTTCATGGATTTATCATTTCATACCCGACAACGCCTGGTACCAATGAAAAATATCGCACAGTATCTGAGGAAAAGAATGCTTCGTACAGGGCAACGCTGCAACCAATTATTACACGGGTTATTAGGAACGCTATAATAAAAAAAGAAGAGAGACACATAAATTTTATTTATAGAAATTTGTCATTTCTTTTCCGGTAATTCCTGGTTCAATGAAGAATATCACATAGTATCAGGCAACGCTGCAGCCAATTATAAAGCCAGTTATTAGAGAACGCTATAATAAAAAAGAAGAGTGATACATAAACCGTATAGGCGGAAGAAGTGGTTGTGAAAAAAGTGAAAGAATGAGGATAAAGAAAGATACAGTAATTGAGATGAAGTCCAAAGAATCGATGAAAGGGTCAGAACTAAAAGATAAAATTTTAGAAGGGAAAAGCCTACTCAAACTCTCTCAACTACTGGAACAAAACATCCTTGCTCCAAATGTTCTTGACACATATTGCGCATTCTATGGGAACTGCCCTCGTAAAGGCATTGTAAAGAAATTGTATTTGGAGATGAAAATATGCGCTCAGACAATCCCTGGTACGATAAAGAATATTGCATAATATCTGAGGAAAAGGATGCTACGTACAGGCCAACGTTGCAGACAGTTATTATGCCCGTCATTAAGGAAACGCTATAGTTGACACATAAACTTTATAGGCTGAAGAAGCGGTTGCGGAAAAGCAAAAGAATACGGATATAGAAAGAAACAGGAATAGGGATGAAGCCCAAAAATTCAACTGAAGGATTAGAAGTAAAGGGTATGGAACAGAGCTCCTCTCTTATAAGGACAAAAAAAAAACAACAAATTGCCTTGCACCCCTTAAAAAAAATATGTAAGAGCTTCTCATGTTGAGTCAGCTTACAGTCATTCTATTTTTATATTCGACAATTCTACTTTAGCACAATTTGAGAAGCGTTTATCAGACTTGTCGATTATTCGACTACTCGAAGTGTTTGTTAGACAAATCGAGGTGTCTGCCATTCAAATAATGGTAGGTGGCTGTGTATGGGTTAGAAGCCAGGATCATGTGAATAATAATCGCATATATTAATCTTCGCGACACTGTTGTTCACTCTTATGTTAGGACAGCTTCGCATGTTTGGTCACAGATACGCAGAGTGTGCTGCAATTTTAGTTTTTATAAGCTTCTAGTTCTGAGTGACAACACGAGTGGACATTGCAAAGGATGACATAAATTGACGAACACCGAGCCAAACGAGCTCATAACAGTAGTATTACGGCTTAAAAACAACAAAGATGAGGGGGGTGATAGCTGGCCAGCAGACAGTGGCGATGAGCTTACAAACAACATGTATTAGATCCTAAATGCGGCTTGGCTGTAGGATTACGTGCCTAAAGACTGGAATTTGAGTATGTTCGGTATTCAGAAAACGTGATCTAAGTGCATGTTGGAACTATCGCAATGTTAGTCTCTTATCCGCTGCTTATAAGATCCTGTCGAATGTGGTACATGAAAGGCCAAAGCCGATTTTAGCTGACCTGATTGGCTGTTATAGGTGTGGCTTTCGATCTGGTAAATAAACAACTGAACAGATATCCACACTACAACAAATTCTGAGAAACGTTATACGCAAGTTAGTTCACCTGTACTACTTTTGAGTTCATTCCAAATGCAATACCGCTATTCAATACTATTTTATTCGGGCATGTCATTCTTATAAAATGATTAAAGCAGGTCAAAATAAAATGCTATTTGATTGTGATTAGAATTTGAGTATACCGTGTGCGGTATTCAGAAAAGGCGATCCAAGTGTGTGTAAAATATTGTGGAATGAATCTCTTATTCATTGTTTACAAGGTCCTGCCGAGCTTGATATGTGGAAAACTAAAGCCGTTTCCAGCTGACCTGATTGGACGTTATCAGTCCGGTAAATCAACTACTACGGCAAATTCTAGTGGAAGGTATATGGAAGTACTGGAATTTCTGTACTAGTTTTAAGTTCGTTTGAAACATAATGCCATTCAATGCTAGTTTAGGGAACATGTCATTCTTATAAAATGATTAAAGCGGGTAGAGACAAGATTCTATTTGTTCTCTGTTAATTAAATCTACGGAAAAAAGTTTGTTATTAATGGTTAGTCTTATATTATTTCGTTTTATTTCAAGTTAGTTTAGTTATAATATAATCATATACAAAGGCAAACTAGCAACCCCGGAAAAATGCTTGAAAACTTTTCACTAATCGACATTCCCAGCCCGAGCTCCTACATATATTTCTATAAGAATATCTTCGTAATAAATGGTTCTCTGTCCAATGTAATTTTTTTGTTACAAAGTTAATACAAATTTTAATTTTCTTCCAAAATCAGATGTCCTGCTCTAATTGTTATAAATTATCCGCTTAAAATGGCGCCTTGTTGATGCCATTATATCCACTCGCTCGCATATGTAGGTCATCTTAAATCTCTCGCTCTTCAAGTTTTCCTCTTCGTAGTACTTTTTGAATTTTCTAGTAAACTAAAAACTTGAAAGATATTATGAAAAATTGAAATATTTTCCCTTCCTGCCCTCACTAAATATCAGCACAACAATGCTCTTGCATATTAACAACTCAGAAACTCTCTCTTGGAAAACCATTAACTTTCATAACAATGAAGTCTATTTTTCCATTCATATACTCGCGTTTGGATGGTTTTTCGTTTGATTTTTTTGCTCCCCCAGCTCAAACAAAATACAAAAGTTTTTATTTAGTTTTTTTATTTTTTTTTTTATTTTCTCACAGTTGTTGTATTTCATACATCTCATTCGAGCAAGTTATTCGCTTTTGCAAGTACAATTGTTTGCTTGCATTCATTTCGTTGCGGAAAACTACTATTCGGTACGTAGTGGTGGGGGCAGAGGCGGTTGGTATTCCTCGCGCGATTTCTTTGTTTATTGCGAAAATAATACCAAACTCCATGTACAATTTAGCTGGATGAGTTTTCGTGAAAACATACAAACAAGCGACGTAGCAATCATAGGAGAGGTGGGGATACGCATTAATTCATACATCGTAGATGAAATTTGGTACAGGAACGTAGCTGGGATGTACAGGAGAGGGGGATAAATAATGGAATACAAATTTTTAGTTAAAAGCAGACAAATTCGTGGGTAATAATTCATCATTCTTATTAGAGCAATAAGTAAAACAATCGAAAAAATTAGTTCGAAATATTTGTAAGACACATTATTGAAATTATTGAATTATTATTGAAAAGTTATTTAAAACTACAATATTATATTTATGTCTTCATATTTAACAACTTTACTTTATCGTTGCGTACTCAACTAGGTCTTAAGAATTGAGAATTTTCTAAGAATTATAAATTTGGTATTTCTACTCCAAAAAAATTTTGGCCAGAGAATGGTTTACTGTGAAAGCTTTGTGAAATTGTGTATTATCGTTGTGCAAAATCAAGTTTTTTACACAAATCTTAACATTTTCCATGAATTTGCTTTCTCAAATGCTGCAAAAATCGGTGACAGTATTCTTTATTTAGCATCTTACGCTCCAGTAAGAATTTTAATTGCATAACACTGGGATGGCCAATGAAAACTGCCAGCGTTACCTCAACTATTCGGCGCAGTTGGCAATCACCCTTACTATGATTGTTGACTGGTATGGTTTGGTTTGGTTTAAGAATATGGAGTCTGAATTGACTCGTTCCAGTATGTTTTCAGCGACCTTTGTGCGATTGACATTTTGAAGAAAATCCATATTTTGCGGAACTAGTAGAAGTAGAAGTGGAAGTAGAAGTGGAAGTAGAAGTAGAAGTAGAAGTAGAAGTAGAAGTAGAAGTAGAAGTAG
>JAHXMU010000079.1:1936902-1951733 GCA_019455685.1 Philornis downsi
AAGTAGAAGTAGAAGTAGAAGTAGAAGTAGAAGTAGAAGTAGTAGTAATAGTACTAGTAGTAGTAGTAGTAGTAGTAGACAACGTATTTTATCCCAAAAAAAATAATACGAAATGGTGCGAATACATTGCGTTCCCTCAAAATTAAATGATAATTTTCAGTTACCATTACTTTTACTTAAAGGATGTCAATTTCCGGTGAAAATGCTGATGGTCGACGACGATACAAATATTTCATCAGATTTCGACCCTTTTTGAATGCAGTGAAGCACTCACATATACGTGTTTTTGATAAAATCTGAGCTTTCTGTAATATTATTAGCGATTCCTTCCACGAAATCATATTTGCAATACAAAATTGTAGACAAATTGTGTTGCAAAAGCCTCAAAACAGACTTGAGATGAATTGACAAAGTCGACCACTGTGAATAAGTTGGGGGACGGATCGCACTCAAACTCTTCATCAGTAGAGAGACTAGTTGTGTCAACTTATCAATGAAAAAAATTACGTAATTTCGTTAAGAGCGCTTTTTAAATGATCAATTCTTGGCACTTTTTTAAAAGAATGCTCATAAAAAGGTGCACCCCGTATAAACGAAATTGTTTTGTGAGGACTTTTCGATAATAAAGTTATATTAGAAGAACTTTCTATACCTATAAAGAAAAGTGTGTTCTGAAGGCACTTTATTTTATTATCGTTAACGGAGAGTCTTCGCGTTGTATGAATCTTGAAAGATAAGGTTGCATATCGACATGGACATGGTCAAGTTCATCAAAATATGGCGACCTCGTTGGCCGGCTCATGTGGTGTGGATAGACCCGAACGATCAACCATAAAAAGCTTTGAATTATGAGATGGCTGAGTGAAGCAGAAGATTGAGGCCAAAATTCTGTTGGAAGAAGCAGGCTTTTGCAACTTTGTGAAAGTTTGGCATTTTGAATTGAAGAAGCAGCACAAAAAAATGCAACAAATATAATTAATTGCTAAGGGGGGCGCTATCTAAATCAGTTTCTGAGTAAGTTTCTTTCCCTTATCAAGCAAAACGCGTCAGCGTCTTAGCAAATATAATGAAAAATTTATCTGCTTCTACGCCGCTGGCCCGAAACTTTCATGCCCTCGTGTATCTGTGTGTGTAACACATACATATTTAGAGTAAGTTTTGTTGATGCGTATATATGTATGTGTTTTTTTTTTCTTTTGTATGTGTGTGTGTGGAGGTTTCCTTTTTGTTTGTTTTCGCCGCATTCTTATTTGTCATTTTACTCTGTAAGAGTATTTTGACGCTTTACTTAAGCCAAATACAACAAGTCAACAAGAAACGACAACGAACGACTAAAAAAAGGAACATAAAAGGAAAACGACACATAAGCAACATCAGCAACAAAGACTTGTGGCAAAAAAAAAATAACACAAAAACAAATAATGAAAAGTTTTTACGCGTTTCAAATAAAGTTTTAGATGAGTAAACAAACTATGCATTTATGTACGACGTAAGTTTATATGTATATGTATATGTACATATATACATACATACATATACATACATACATATATATGTCCATATGCGTACACAAAAATTTGAACATATATACGAATAAAATAGGAAGTGCATAAACATATTGAAAAATTACTTTAAAGCAAAGACGAAATGGAAGTTGTAAAAAGAATTGTATTTGTAAGAATAAGAAATAATTAGAAACTTTTTTTTTTATATTGGTCATCAATTTATAACCTAAATATTAAAGTCTTCGAGAATATGAATATTGAATTGCATAATTTTAATCATTTCCTTTATTGTAAGTAATTTATAAACCTTTCATTACTTTCAAAGCCTCAAGTTATGACAAAGGAAAAGTTTTGCTAATTCTTTTGAAAAATGCGAGGAATGTTCGAAAAATCGCTGTCAGCTTCATAATTATAATTTTAAGCTAATGATATATTGACCTAATTTCAAACTTATTCATAAACCTCAAGGCTGAGCTGTAAGGAAGCGAAGTAATTATTACATCTTTCTACCCTATTGACTTGCGAAGCCGACCTCGTATATGTGAAAATACTTTAGTATACTTTTAGTATCATGATTGTATACTCCTATGTGAGAAGCCATAAATATAAATATATGTACATATAATGTATTATGTATGTGTGATATGTTTATGTTCGCATATGTTTACCAATATTGAAAAGTTATATAATGTATTACAAAACTCCTCTTAACCTTAACATTCAACACACAAAAACTAGAAAACAATCTAACTTTTGTAGTTGAAAAAGCTGAAAACTTTTCCTTTGTGCAGGCCACTAAAACGTTTGGTTTATACGGATGAATGCTTTCACAAATATAATACAACAAAATTTCATAAATATAATAGCTAATAACTAATTAATTGGAGAAACTTGACCGTCTGCAAAAACTGATGTAGCCCCAAGATATAGGGTAATATTTACTGTGCGAAGTATTTAGAGGTAATTGATGTCCTTGATATTCAGAAGTTATGTCGGCATTCTAAATGTGGTTTCAAAACTATAGCCGAGTGGATAGTTGATTGATTTTTTAGGTACCAAGTATCTTTTTTATCAAATGCGTTTCATGACTTTTTAAGTCGATTGAGTGATGCCCTTCTATCTGGATGGCTGTCAGATACGATTACTGTCTTTCAATTTTATAAAGAAGCTTTATAATTTGGTATAGCCTAATACTTTTGTCAGATTTTGGCCGGGGATTGTGAATGGGGTAATCGACCCACCCTTCTCAGTAACACCCATGCAAATTGACGATTTTCCGAAATTTAATTCCGTATATATAACTTCTTAGCGAAAGCCAGCAAATAGTAACCTACATTTTTTATACTGCTCGGCAAAATTTGGAAAAATGAATTCTTTAACCAGACCTTCTGCTTCCTTCGATGCAATTGATTAATTTATCCGATTTATATCCTCCTGCTGTTAACATTTATTTGCTGATTTATCGCACGTCAAGTGTTTGCATAATTGAAAGATTTTGTGAAAATTAATCTGTAATTTGGCCCTTCAACAAGTTTCCTACGGGTCCAATTCGTAGCAGTTGTGATATTTCCGAGCCACAACATCATGGATGATTTATCACGACGAAAACGTCTACTTCTTCTACAAAATACATCAAATTTATCCGTTGTTCGTACTATTTCAGTATTTTTCACTAACCGCGCTTACACTTGACGTTCCGTTTTAAAAAGTTTGTGAGAGAGAAGGGCCTGTTCCAGTGCCTGTCCACATACAGCATACAATTAATGAATGAATGGCATAAAAATTAGAAAATAAATTTGGACAAATTTGTGCCTAATGGATGTATATCTTCCACTTGCTGTTCATGGCGTAAAGGTAGCAGCATCAAACTAAATATTTGACTATTCTTAAAGATATAAAGTTATCCATTGAATGGTTTCAAAACCGTCGATATGGCAAGGCCGTTAGCTGTCAAATATCCATCATCTGAAATGCTATTTATTTAGTGAAAGGCTTGCCATTTACGAATAAGGATCCTTAACAAACGAAGTACACCTAAAAAATAGTTAAAATTTACAACAAAAGTGGTAATTCAAATGTGGGCTTTCAATTGAACAAAATTTTCTTCAGCGATGCAGCTCATTTCTCACTCGGTGGTTACGTCAACAAGCAACATTGTCGCATGTGGAGAATTCAAATTGGAAAAGCCGTTGCACCAGGAAAAAGTAACTGATTGGTGCGCATTATGGTGTGAAAGAATCATTATTGAGCCGTATTTTTTTTTTCAAAAACTATTTCAGAAGGGTTCACTGCTACAATCAATCTATGGGCTGTCATTGTATTGTATTTCGTACGTTGTGGGAAGATTCAAGCATTATAATGAAATAAAAGATTATCGAAATCATAGTTTTATGTGTGTTTTATTTAACTTTACTTGAAAATGAAAAGCGGATAACCCTACATATGAAATAAGCCAGTTTTTCTAGGTTGAAAACCTGTAGGTCTTTTTCAATAGAGACGTCCAAAATCTTCTAGTGAGTATTTCTGCACTCTTATGCTAAATATTACCATAAAAACATGTTTCTCAATCTAAACATTTTAAAGTCATCTAAATATAAGATTTTACAAAACTTTAACAACAGCTCGTTTCGGAATAATTCAATATTAGGCTCATAATATTACAAACTTAGATAATGATAATCCATCACCTAAACAATTAAAAAAAAAATGCAATTTAGAAAAAGCCCAATTAAATGATAAATTCCCAACAAGTTTATGAATGTCAAATTAAGAAGACATCACATATTTTTAAAAAATTTTATCACAAAAGTGAAATTACTAAAAGTCGAAAAGGTTTTTTTTATGAACTTAATAAACTTTAGGATAGAATATCATTTGAAGCTGTAAAGTTTTGGAAAAGCCAAATCACATATATGGATTTTTAGAATATCCGCACTTCTTTAATTTTTCAATAAAGGACGGAGTCTCTTCAAAGAACAAAAAATAAAAATTTAATTATCATCATCTAACTTGCTATAATAAGGTGTACATTTTTAAAGTGCGGGTAAACAAAAAATTTGACGAAAAATCTGTAAAACTCATAAAAAATACTATTTTTTGGAAATCATATAGGCACGCCTATATACAAAATTTTGTATTAGATTCGACTGGCAAACACTGTAATGATATGAATCCCAACTCATCTTCCATAATGCTCTTGATGATACTTAAGTTGTCATAAGCTTTAAACTCAACACTTTTTCTGAAACGCGATGAAGCCACACATAATAAAAGAATCAATTCCCATAAATCATCGCTCTTAATGATTTTATTTTAACCGAGCATTACATTTAGTGTTTCATCTCTATAAAGAAACCATAAAAAAATGACAAACCTCAAGTTCCCCTTCACCTTCTTCACGCAACAATTATGTTGAAAAAAATGGCAACACTTTATTTTTATAGCGAATACAAGAAAATTTGAAAATACGCTTTATATTTATTATCTCTTGTCGCTAAGATTATGCTAAACAACAACAACAACAATAAAAGCGACTATAGGAATAAAAACAGCAACAACAATTTACAAGAATAACGGCCATTATCATTACAGGATGACAGCAACATGGAGAAACCACAGCATAGTATTTGACAGTAAAAATTAGGGGGAGGGGGGAGATATACGTTGAAAAGCACTATAAGTGACACTGACACATTCAGTTCTCTTACTTCTATGCTCAATCCATATATCCAGGATATAAGCAAATACATTTGCACATTCATTCACATACCAGCTTATGGCGACACTCACACGTGCACACATAGACGACATTCCATCTCGTATTCCCATTTGAGAAGACTTAAATTGAAAACTTTTGTGTTGCATATTTTTTGGCTGCTAAACAGAAGAAAATGACATGTGCGAAGAAAATTGAAAATGTGTGGTGGCTGTGTCAAGTGAATGACAGAACGAATTTGTTGTCAAATATCAGTAAGAGAGTTCGTGAATATATTTAGCTATCAGAATACGTGTTTGTGTGTGAGTATGTGTGTTTGTGTGTATAGCAGCAGTGGTAGTGGTAGAGCAGCATGTCGTCCTTTGAAAAGCATCATGCTTAGATGTGTGATGCTTACAATGAAGCAGATGATCGTAATTTTGTTTGACGCCCATGTTGCTAATGACGACGACAACATGCTGTTGCTGCTGATATGAAAATGGTGACAGTAAAATGGCAAATGCCGTACAGTTTTGCATCGTTTTGAAATTAAAAAAAAAAATTCTGTTAACAGAATTAACAGAGTTCTGTTAACAGAATTTTTTTGAAGCTATAAAGTATTTTGTAATCGTCTAAACATATAAATTTGCGTTACTTTCGAAAAAACACTGAGGAACTAATTAAAAGTGACTAGCAAACGTCGACATCAAATCATGGGGAATGCACGACTTCCACATGTTATATTTTTAAGGAAACTGAAGGTAAATTGGAGAAAAACCGCCAATTTGTTTGCCTGTAGTAAGTCTACACCAATTTAATCTGCCCGTAGAAGTTTCATATTTCTAATAATTAATACATATTTTTAATAAAATTGCGGATAAAGTGAGGAAACCCCGGGACCTATGGTAGATCCACTGGAAAGTAATCTGTCGATATCCATACTAAGTTCGGCTTACTTACATATAAGTTGATCCTCGAGAATTCAAAACTTGCAATCGAGTTTTCATGGCTTATTTGATTGACATGGTATTCGTTATTGAAGATTGAATGCGTTAAACTCGACATAGTTTGGAAAAGCTAAAGTATTTCTGGTGATTGCAACCTAAATTCTGTTACAGGGAGTTGTGCTTTGCATTTTATAAAAATGATTCAAGTGGATGTTCATGCCGTCTTCAAAAATAACTTGTAAATCCATCATCATTGTATTCCGCAGTGTTTTCGTAGACGAAGTACCAACTCAATCTTAGGCAGGTGGGCCTATTAAAAAGGGATTACTCCCTCGAACAGTTACAGCTGCTTATGAATAAGTTTATGAACCATTTTTTATCCAGAATAAAGAGAACTTTGTAGTTTTTTTTTCGGAGGAATTTGGTATTTTGTAGTTTTTGTTTTAAATATATGATTTGGAATGGTTATTTCTATAATGTATACAATCAATCAATCAGTCTTAACGCGGGTCTCGCTATGAAAGCCTTACTCATGGTATGCCATCACACATAGGACAGTTTGTTTTTACATTTGCGACAGTCAGCTTCATTTTGGAGAATTCAGACTAATTCCGGAAGGATTAGTCAAAGCACCTTTGAGATAAGGAACATATTTCCTTGGAAAATATCCTCAGGGCCTGCTGCGTCTTCCAGCCAAAGTACATTTGAAATCATTGGAATGAAGTGAATTTCATGCCGGTAGGGAGTGAAGCCTCTCTAGATGCCTCAGGCCTATCTAGATTACCTTCAGGAGAACCTGATACAATGCAAGAGCATTGACAATACGTGTTCTATTAACCACAGGCATTACGATGCTCCTTCTAGGGGTTATACGCCGTGATTTGGAAAGCACAAACTATTCTTCGGGCTCCTGATCCCCCTTGCTACCAGAAAAGAAAACCGTTTGGTCAGGATATCACAAACGAAAGCTGCTGCAGTTTCGCTTACATCATACATCGCATGGAATTGGCTGTCCATCATATACGCTTGTACGAAACACAGACATGCACCTGCAACAGGTTGCAACTACATACCTTTGTTCTATACAAGTACATACAGAAATGGGGGCGTATTAATTCAACAGCCATTCACATGCATCGTACGTAGTACAACTCTCATATGGCGGTGCATCTCTGCAATACTACCCCTAGCCCCTAACCAACAAAACCAAAACTATATGCCTGATTTGATCCCTACCGCTCTTCTTCCGCTCTCTCTCTTCGCAAACAATCTGCTTGCAAAATGCCCCTAGCTTAGCCCCTAACAGCAACAAAACCAAAACTATCTACCTGCCTCCATCCCTACCGCTCTTTTCTACTCCGGCGACTTGCAAACAATCTGCTTGCAAAGTTCCTGATTCTTAATGACAGCATGTCCATTACCTCCTAACTATCTCTAATCCTAACAATCCCTAATCCAAGTCCCTAACATGCTTCCATTCTTCTATCTGATGCCCATAATTACAAGAACTATTTTCATCCAGACCTCTTTTGAACAGAAACTCGTTCAAAGAACTATGCCGTTACCGTACGACATACTGGCATACAAAACAATAACACCACTCTCTGACAACAGTGGATCTTACGATATTCGAATGCAGACTTCACGGATTCGTACCACACAGGGAACGCGACCATAATGTATATAATCATCTGTGTTTATTTACATGAGTCTCGCCGTGAGGCCTTACTCATGGTGTGCCATCACACATCGGACTGTTTTCTATAATACTTCACTTGGGTATAATTCTTTTTCTCCAGCCCTCTTCCCCCCTTTGGGGTGCCCAAACTAATCCCAAAAGGATTAGTCGAACTACCTTTGAGATAAGAAGTAGGTCCCCTTCGGAAAACTTCCTCAGGGCCCGCTTCCTCTCTCAGCCAAAGTAGCTTTGAAGTCACTTGGTATGAAGTAAGCTTCATCCCGGTTAGGAGTGAGGTTATCTAGGAACACCTCGATAGACAGTGAACAGTGGTTTCCAAGCTTCTGCCTTCCTTCAGCAACGCAACCTGAAGCAACGCAGAAGCACTGAAAACACATGTTCGGACAACCACAGCCAGCATGATGCCCCCACAATGGGTCCAACGCCACGACCAGGCAAGAACGACGTTCTTTGAGCCCCTGGTCACCCATACTACTAGAGAGAAGAACCCTCTGGTCTGGGTTTCGCAGACAAGCTACTCCAGTTTTGCTTTATCATACCTCGCATGGAACTGGTAATCCATAATCTACGGCATAGATTTTCAATGTCTGAGGAGAGAATATCAACACAGCAAAGCACACCATGCTCCAATCATAGTTCATTAACCAGATCTCTCTGGTCATACAACTATATTAACGGAAAAGATAAATCTTCTGATACCTCCCGACGGCTTCTCTATGTCCGCACCTGTTGTCAGGATGTGTCTTGTTTAACTATGACTCTCCCCTTTACTTGGTTTTCGAAAAACGAGTTCCAAGATCAGTTTGATGTCATATTATAGGTGAATCCCAAGACATAATCCACCTTTTCCTAGGGCGCCTGGCACAAGGCCACACTACTTTGTTTTTGTACGCAAACATCATATCCTTTGCCTGCTTAATTGTAGGATCAGGTAGAGAGGCTTGCGTTTCAGGGGTAAGCGGTACAAAGCATCCTAGGAAACACCCGCCTACCCACGGATAACAGTTCAGTACAATTGTTGTGATCGATCGTGGCGCAATGGTTAATACACGCGACTATCATTCGCATGAACCCGGATTCAATCTCGCATACAGACACCTCGATGTATTTGATATGTCACAATAATTGCTAAAGCTGGGAATATCAGCTACGTAGTTATATAACGTACAAATTAATCTATTGAGCTAACACATTTCCCATATAACAAAAATACCATCGCTGTGAAAAAACCTGAAATGGCTTTCTTGTCAATCCACTCACTTTACGGAGCCAGTTATGTTTTCAACAAATTGTGTTTTTTCAAATAAGTGCCGAATAAAGTTTACCGAATTGAAGTTAATTAATATCATCTTTTGGGTGCTCATCATTCACACTACGTTCCTTGTTAAAGGGGACAGGGAAACCCTTAAACATTTATTAATGCCTCATTCTCATTTCCTGCTACTCTAAAGCATATCACACTCACTCCTAAAAGCTGTCATTTATTGTTGTCAATAGTTTTTTGTAGTCCGTTCTATTTTTTAATGGCCTCTGTCTATTGTTGTTTATCATCAGCGCTATTTTTTCGGTATTGCTGTCACTACTGTCCACTGCCGGGATGTCCATTTTGGTGTTTTTCGCCTGGAATAAATAACAGAGCACAAAAAACAAAACACAGGGAATGACACAGACATAGACAGGCCAACAGCGATGTATGGCGAAAGAGCGGTAGAGTTTTGCTAACTTTTATGTTCATTCATTGTCAACATGACAGTTAATGTCATTCCATTAGTGCAAGGGTTTGTTTTTTTTTCTTTTCATTGCATTTATAGTGGTCGCCGGCAAATGCAACACAGAGGGTTGGCTGGCGACAACGTCATTTGCTGCCAACAGAAAAGTGTTGTTGTTTACAGTCTTTTGAGTCTAATCATTGGCGTTTGTGATGTTGCTGGTGTTTAAGGATTTTTAACGGGTCCATGTTTTTTTTTTTTTTTGTTAAGCTGCGCCCATCTTCATTGCTTTCCACTCACATCTTCTGTCGGAAAATGTTAAATAAGGCATTGTTGGGTATAAAATGAAGCTATATAGTATATGTTTTCTTGTAAATGTGTATGTATGTGTTTTGGTTATCTCAGTATGTTTGCAGTGTTGTTTCACTTCGTGTCATAAGCTGATGTTGCCCTGGTGTTTATGTGCCCCCTGCCTCCGCTTGATGTCAGCACAGAGTCACTGGCATCTTTTGCAGGAAGTCTGGTTGTGCGTCCGTGTGAGTGTAATTTATCTAGACTGGGTGTGTGTGTATGTATGGATGGGAGCGCCATAACATCTTTTTTTTATTTTGGCAGTTGATTCAGTTTTTCTTTTTTTTCTTCCTGCTTGCAGATGTTGTTGCCTCCTCCATGTAACTGCTAATGTTTTTCTCTATTAAATGTGTGATTTTTGGATGGCGTTGATGTTTTTTGATGTAATGTTGCCACTTCGCCATTTGCAACGAGGGTAATTGACAAAGTTTAGGAAAATTAGGTAATCGCTATTTAAATAAATACAAAAATGGTCAACATGATATGTTTTTTTCTTATCAAAATATTTATAAAAATTATAGTCCTACTTACTTACTTTAAAATAAAATGGCAGTTTTGCTATTCAAAGTTTGAAAAATCCTTACCTTAAAAATTTTCATTAGTTATGTAAACATTTAAAGAGTTTATTGAAACCTTTTCAAATACTACCATTTATGGTAGGTATTTATCAAAATAGTACGTGGTAAAGATGTTAATATAATGATTTCAGGGAATTGACTATTTTCTCTTCTTTTCTGTAATAAGAACTACTTTCGGTTCAGACCTCTTTTGAACAGAAACTCGGTCAAAGAACCATGCCCCGTTAATATGAAGCCCAGTGCCAGCGTGATGTTTTTTCTATCAATAATAAAATTGCTTAGTAGGCCTAATATTACAAGAATAAACCAGTTTAATTTAAAATATAATAGAATCACAGTTTTGCTATTCAAATGAAGAATAGAATAAAAAATAATTTGAAAAATCCTTACCTGAAGAACTTCTATTATTTTCGTAGGAATTTAAATAGTTCACTGAAACCTTTTCAAATATTATCATTTCATGCTTGGTATTTTTCAAAAATATTTTTAGGTAAAAGTGTTAATATAATGATTTCAGGAAATTGACTATTTTCTCTTCTTTCCTGTTTTGTCTCTACACTATTTCAAGTTTAATCACTTTAGTTCACTCTTGTGATTCATTTCAAAAAAAAATTTTTCCAAATTTTAGTATGGTGTATATTTGTTGTGTAAACTACGATGTATGAATGGATGAAACATGTGAGAGCTTCTAACATTCAGTGAGCTTACACGTATTCTATTTCTTGACTCACTCAATGGGACCTACAATTTACCGACGATTTCGCCCAGTCTGAGAAGCATTTACCAGACTTGTCGATTACTTGACTACTCCAAATATTTGTTTTACGCATCATAATGTCACTCAAATAATAATAGGTGGCTGTGTTGGGGATTGAACCCACAATCATGCGAACGATAGTCACACTACAGTCGCGAATTTAGGCTCGCACTACGACTAGGTGTAAGAATAAGTGGTTGGTTCTCAGTAGAGAAAATACAGGTATTATGAAAGAACGAAGGGATAGACCGCCGTTCCTTAATGATTGTTCTTTTTTTAACGGCTCGCGTGTTTTTAATTATGTTGGTATGCTTGGTTCACTGACAGATAACTACCGTGAACCTCCATGAAATTTCATAAAACTTGGCATGGCCTAACATTTTTTTAGATTGGAGCTGGTGATTTTAAATGCGGCAATAACCACACGTTAAGTAAGTGATGAAGTTAGTTCTGCGATTGAAATTGGACTGCATTGTCCAACGCCTTCTGAAGTCTCACTAACAAATTTATATATTAATTGCTATTCAATATTTTGCTTATAATTCCTAATTAGTAAGCAGCAGTAATCTCTATTTTTGTTCACTGCTACGCATTACAATGCTTGGAGTAATTTGAAAAAAGAAGGAAGGAATAATCAACCCTTTTCTAGCAATTCCCATAAAAATTGGCTAATTTCACCCATATAATCCTGGTTCTAATTCCTTTACTCAATAGAGCCAAACACAGCCTCATTTAGGGTGCATTAAACAGTTATCATTGCTGAGAATGAAAAAGTTTTGCATTTCGGTGTTTTTAATGGGATCTATGCTGCAAAAATCGGTGATTTCTCACCCTGTGAGTCCATCTTTTCCAAATCTTCTGAAAAGAATAATTGGTCAAATATCCACTAGTGTGATCCTTTGCGAAGCTGCCAGTATTTTATGAAGCATAAATATATTTTTCAGTCAAGATGGTCCCTTTCTACCTATATGTAACACAGCTGATTTTTGTCTCTATTGTAAGAGGTATATCAGAAGTAATAGACCGTGTGTGCAAGGTTATTATATGCTTTTCACATCTCATCCATTATCTTTTAAACAATTACAAAAGTTGTATAGTTTCACAACTTTTCTAACTATCCTCGTTTTCTATTGTCCTGTGAGTATTCACCTATATCATACTTAATGGTTTGTTACATCTAAATGTCTGTGCTTATTTCCGGCCATAATACGAAACGTTTTGCTAAAGAAATTTTTAATGGCCTGTTCCACTAAGGAAAGTAAACAGAGACAATGAAAAACATAAAGAAACCATCAGCATCAATCTTGGTAGACGACAAGCCAGGAAAAGAATCATATGTTAAGAATATGCGAAGAGAGCTTTTTTTAAAATTGCCTCACTCGATAGGTAATATAAATCATTATAAAGAGTAACTAAATTGGATGTACGAATATATATCTTAAGTGTCATGGTCGATCATAGCACAATGGATAATATAGGCGGCAATCGTGCGATCGTAGTTTTTTTCTTTGAGAGATGGTCACTTCGTTATTCTGACGTACGCTTTGGGTAGCTAGGAAATACAAGCTACCGTTCAAATAATAATTAAGAAAAAAACTTCAAAGTTTTGGGCAAAAGTTCACTTTCATATTTAAGTATGTCTCAGCGACGGCAATTTGCAATTATGAAATTTCTAATTTCTGAGACAAAGAAAAGTCCAAAGCCTTGAAAGTATCAAAAGAGTTCTGCCCATCATACAAGTAACATTTAGAAAAGAAAAATTTGAAATTCCTGAGAAAGTTCTTACCTTCAGTCCGCAATCGTAAAATAAAATATGAAAGACCTTGCCAGAATACAAAATACGATACGAAATTCCAAAAAGGTGATTGATACACATCAAATAAACCACAAATTTTAAAATAATTGTTAACGTTTAGTGAAATGTCTACGTTTTGAATTTAAATATGGTCCCAGTAGCAATAATAATGATATAAACATAAAATTATAAGATTTTGCCTAACCCATAGAATTCTTTAACAAAACTTGCCATTTTTTTTAGAGATTTTGAGAAAGTTTTTCCCCTTCAGTTTCTTTGATATTTTCCCTAATTTATTTAGTTTTATTTTTGTTTCACTATTTGCAGCAAAATTGGTCCTCATTTTTGTACTTTCCATTATATCCATAAATCCATTTTGGTCCGATATAAGGGATAGTGAAAGGAAAGTTATTATTTTTCCGATAGATGGCTTTAGCAATTTGTATCGCCTATAGTACAGTGCAATCGGGTTACGCTACATGTTGATGGAAAGACAGGATTTCGTACACAAAAAAGTACTCAGACAATTTTGTGATTGCTAAACTCTATATTGAAAGTAATGTCGATAATACCGATGGAATAATGGAAATCATCAAACACGGCCGTCCTGTAAATACTGACGGAGCTAAACATTGCACCAAAAACCATTTGAAACCACTCGAATAAGATTAGACAAAATAAAAAAAAAAAAAGATCGAGCAAACGCAAAAACTTCTCATGAAATGAATTTCCATCTGTGAATTCCAGCTGAACCTCAATAAAATCGACCCTTTTCGAAGTGAATGGTGACTCACGATGAAAGGTAGGACAAGTGAAAAGAGACGCTGTCAAATTAGGAATTACCAATAACTAGGTCTGTTGATGACCTGATAGTCAGCAACATGCTCTCTACCCATGACGTTGTGGCCAGAACAACGGTGTTATGGTGTTACTATGACGTAATTGTAGGACAATTTGTCTGCTGGCCTTTTCAAGGCAGTCTGACCTGAGGGTTGAGCGGCTGTGAGACTGTTCGGATCAAGCTGATCTCACAATGTCATTCAGCTTGATAGCACCATTCAGCTTGCAAGAGCACCAGTTGCTGGAACGCAGGGGATTGAAAATGGGAGTAGGTTAGCTACAGTGTCTGACCAGAGGCTTTGTCTGGTATCGAGGATGATATAGATTCACACGAGCAGGCCACGGTTTTGAGCCCTGTCATCTGCGCCTTTTTGATCTCTCTGGGGATACGGACAGGCATGGATTTTCCTACGTCTATATTGCTGGAAGGGATTTGGAGTTTTCCCCGTCTCCCACCCGTGAGGATACTGCATTCTTGCAATGTAGTATCTACCGTTCTATCTACCTGGGGCTTCCATATCTGCAGGTATGTAACAATTCCCAGCTTGTACTCTTTTGCTGCAGATCGACCAATCCCGTGAAGTGTGGTGTATAAGTCACAATTTGGTAGCAGATTTGCTGCACAGCTGGCAGTGAGTTTGGCCGGTAACGTGGGAATCAGAAGGTGCCGGGACTGAGTTCCCGTCTGATCATTTGGTGGAGCATCACGCAGGTTGTGATTGACACCGAAATCACTGGTAGAGACTTTGTGCTCGAATGTGGAGTTGCATTGCAACCGGTTGCTACAGACCCAGAGAGTAGCAGAGATGGTAAGATAGGTCTCACCTCCGCCAATGGGGATTATGTTCCATACTAGCATAATCAATTTGGTATCTTCTGGGTGGAAGAAAGAACTAACAATTGCGGTTGCATACTCCCAAAATTATCAGCCCCTATTTCTAGGTTGTCCAAGGGGG
>JAHXMU010000079.1:1952133-1998334 GCA_019455685.1 Philornis downsi
ATATCTATATGTATATGTCTATATGTATCTATTTATCTTGGTATATGTGTGTGTGTGTGTGTATTTATGTATATACATATACATACATATATACACATATATATGTATATGTTTCGCCCTTTATCTGTGTAAACGTCTTGCACAAATGTCAGTGTGTCAAAGGACAACGAAAAAGGATAGAAGAGGGAAGATGATAATTAGTTAGATACTTATAAGCTGTAGAAACATGTAGGTTATGAGATAATGCGAAGTTAATTTTTAGTTGGGTCCCAAAAACCATGACGGCGTTTTATGACAGGGTGGCGAAAGAAAATAGTAAAAATGCGCACGAAATTTAAGAATTTAGTCTTCATTATTTTATTTGCTTAAAATATAAAAAAATATGTAAAAATTAAGTAGTAGTAAGTAGAATGCTTATTTGCAGTTTGGTTTATCATTAACAAAGTCTAGAGTCCGAGTATTGATACCTGAATGGAACATTCATAAATGTTCTTAAAACACTTATATTCACAATGGCTGATTGTAAAACGTAACGATATAGTCTATATTCATCCTTAGGCTAACCCTGGCCCAAAGCCGGACGTACATCAAACTTGTTGAATTTGGTGCCAATGAATGAAAAGAAGCACCAATGTACGGGGCGGTTCCTAAACTAGCCGGCCTACCAAACAAACACAAGGAGCTTGGGAAAAGATGTCTTTATTTGTCAACATGATCTCTATGATATTTACTCTTGATGCACGTTTCTCAGCGAATCTCATTTGCTTCTATAGTCTGTTTATAGTAAGAACTGTCAAACTCCTTAGAATTGCCATCAACTGCAGACTCCATCTTTTTCTTGTTGGAAAATCTTTTACCACCGAACCTTGTTTTTCAATTTTGAAATAAAAAGTAGTCCGAGGGCGCTAAATTTGGCGAATAAGCAATTTCAACTTTAATTTTGGAATAATAGTGGATATGTGAACAGGAGCATTGCTTTTATGAAACATCACTTTCTTTTTCACTAATTCCATCCTATAAACGCTACAATAAATTAGTATAATATTCGCCGTTGATGGTTTTCCATTCTGAAAATAATCAATAAAAATAATCTCATGCCTATATATTGCCGTTGCTTTGCAATATCGCCAAACACTCAACTGAAGCATATTCACGACGCTGTTTTTGCTCCATTGAAACAAGCGCAGCACTCACCTTGCGCGTAGCTTTCTCGTCTGTAAATCTTTGGTCAATATACCATAGTACCATTTGCCATATACCCATATACCCAGTACCATTTGTGGATGTTCTTAACCGTGTCTAGTCTACCAGTACGCTGTTCATCTTGGCAGCTCGTACGGCCTCATTTAAACTCTGCTACCCGAGGGAGCAGACTGCCCTAGAATAGAACCCAGATCGGCTTCAACATTGGGTGGACTCAGACCTTTCAGATGGAAATATTGAATTACATTACAGTGACCAATTTCCATGTATGAAAAATTCACTGCGATCGTTTACTTTTGATGATTCAAATATGAAGTACTGAGATGTACTTCAAGTATATATGATGTGGTCGCTTTTAATTTAAAGTTTACTATCATATTCTATACGCAATTATAGGAAATTTCACACCTACTACCAACCGACATCTCGTATACTTCTTCACTCACTTAGACTGTATAAAAATCACTTCAGCTATCCGACTCTTTGTGGTACACACTCAAATTTGTGCTCTCTTTAAAACCAACTTGTTAAGATTAATTTGAAATATCCTTTAAGCCATTCCGTTTCTTATTTCCACACACAATCTAAGCACCTTAGCAAACAAACAGACGAATAACGTTAATGAAAAATCCTGTCAAATATTTTTGTGCAAGCGATTAATTTTGAAGGTATACCTTCATAACATAATACTTGCTTTTGCCAGCGATTTCAAGCGTATCTTCCGTGTGCACCCTTCATCACTTTGTCGAAAAAAGCAACCAACCAAGTATCGACATCAACACATATAAACCCACTCTAATCATGTGCTTCATAGTAATTACTGCTCATTAAGTTGTCTTAAATATCTCCATGTAGACCAAATCAAATACACTAAGTCGTTTTCACGTTTGTATGTGTATGCATGTGTAGATAAGTACATGCAAGGACTCCCGCTTGCTAACCAAAGAACTCAAATAGATAATGGGCCACCCCATCACTACTATTAACAACAATAAAGGGAACAGGTAAAAGCATAACAGCTCACCTTTAACATTCATTATCTAAGCTTTATGGCAAAAAGCTGCAACAGAAATATAAATTTTCGAGCACAAATACACTACACATGCACACACACACACGCACCCTATGGCAAGGATACAAAAAAAACAGTTTTTGCACGAAAATTACGTTTTATTTTTGCCATTTATTTTCCTCGTCTTTTTGCATGGCATTAGAAAAAGATTGAAAGGAAGAAAACTACGAAAATTTAGCCTAAATTGAGATATGACACTGTGGAGAACAAACTGTTGAAAGTGAACTATTTTGTTATGAAGCTGTTTATAAGGAGCAGTTGTTGCTGTGGGACACTTCAAACGAAGCAATTTCGAACCTATGAAGAGAAATGTGTCAAATGTTGACTTTCTTAGGACGAGAGTCGTTAGTATACTTATTAAGCAATTTAAAGTTTCCATCTAGCAGAACGCGATAAATCGACTTAAATCTGTTTCTTCATTGGTGATCTGAAACTGAAAATCTAGTAAAACCGAAGCCTTTGCTGACAATTCCCACATATAATTTCAGTTTTGCAGAAATACCTACAAAACAAATTTCTCTCCATAAATGATATATGAGAGAACTTCTTACATTCAGTGAGCCTACGCGTATTCAATTTTTAGACTCACTTAACGGAGTCTACAGTTGAATGGAGATTCCAAACGTTGAGAAATTTCGTATTATTCGACTACTCGGATATTTCGTCAGATATTGCGATAATTAGAAATGAACTTATCTTGTCACTTAATACAGAAAAAGATGTAACACCCAGAAAGAAGCGTTTAAATCTCAAAGGATTTTTTTGATCAAATGTGTTGTATGACTTTTTTACTGGACTGAAACTGTTTGTCTGGCCGACTGGTCAAACACAACAACTGCCTTTATATTTGGAACAGACCAATATTTTGTCAAATCGTAGCCGACTGGATTGCAAATAGGCCATATCGAACTTGCATTTCTGACACCTCCCTCCATTTTGATCAATATGAAGAATTTTAATAAAGGGTGATTTTGTAATTATAGTTTTTTTTTAAATCGAATAAAACACTCAAATTTGCTTCAAATATTAAATTTTTTTTTGGAATCGTTAATTGGTCTTTGCCATTTAATTTTTAAAGATAATTTCATGTAAATGTTGCCCGCGGCTCCGTCTCAAAATGTCCATTCGGAAGGTCCAATTTTTCGTCACTTTTTCGAGCATTTCTATTTATTTATTCTATTTCACGAATAACGCGTGTTATGTTATCCTGTAAGGCTTCAACAGTGTACGGCTTGTCCACATAGACTAACGACTTGTCATAACCCCACAAGAAATAATCAAGAAGCGTTAAATCGCAAGATCTTGGCTACCAACTCACAGGGCCAAATTGAGAGAAAAGCAGCTCACCAAATTCATCCCTCAACATGCCCATTGTTTCACGAGCAGTGTGGCATATTGCATCGTCCTGATGAAACCACATGTCAACCAAGTTCAACTCAGCCAATTGGGACAAAAAGAAAATCGCGTATCATTGCTCAATATCGTTCACCGTTGACGGTCACGTTTCTTGCACGGTCGTCTTTGAAGAAAAATGGATCGATGATGCCACCAGCCCATAAACCACACCAGACTGTCGTTTTTTCGGAATGCATCGGTGATTCATGTATAGCATGTGGCTGTTCATCACTCCAGATGCGACAGTTTTGCTTGTTTACGTATTCGTTCAGCAAGAAATGAGCCTCATCGCAGAACACAATTTTTCGATAAAACAGCGGATTTTCATTGAGCTTTCCCAAGGCCCATTCACCAAAAATTAAACTTTGTAGTGGGTCATTCGGCTTCAATTCTTGCCTAAGTAGAATTTTATAGGTTTTCAAACCCAAATTGACGTGTAAGATTTTTCTTGTGGTTGAGTAACACATGCCCGATCGCTGAGAACGTCGACGAATCAACATTTCACAATCGTCATTAACACTGGTCGCTACGGCTGCAATATTTTCTTCGGTACGCATGCGAGTCGATGGTTTTATGTCCAACAAAGTAAATTTGGTGCGAAATTTGGAGATAAAAGCACGAATTGTTGATTCAGCAAGTCGATTATGACGCCATAAAATGGTCGTATCAAATTATGTACATTTGTCACAGAGCACGAATTTTGTTAATAAATTTCAACGATTTGCAGTCGTTGCTCGTTTGTTAGTCTTTCCATGATGAAATGACAGAGTATACTGTACACTTTTCACTTTGACAGATGACGTTTGGACGCCATTACCAACCATTGCTGCCAACCTGAAAAACATCATCATCTTAAAAGATCACCCTGTATATTCTCTGTAACGTCCAAGTCGTAAGCTAGAATAACATTTCATCCTAGTTATTGTTTTGTATCGGTTTACAAAAATATCGTCTGATGTGTCTTCTGATAGGTAAATAGAGAGATAGATGTGTCTTCCTATAGATATTCGAGTATGTATCAAGTATTATAGATTCATAATTTTTATTCAGCAAAGCTCAATCAAATTTGCACGCATCAAATGTTTAATAAATTTAGTCTGGAAAGAAAAGAGACTGCTTGGTCATGCTTATTTTCCTGTATTTTCATTGATTTTCTGAAATACAGTTTTTCCCCTACAATATGTTACAGGTAAACTGCAGCTAACCCGATTGTTGTACATTGTATTGCTCTTTGCAAATTTAGTTAAATGTGGAACAAGCCAAGCATTTGGTAAAGTTAGGTCTGAGAATGAAAATGGACTGCATTTCCACGCAATCTCTGGTACCTCCTACATAAATTTGCCTACCTGTCGAAATTAAATCTTTCCTTTGTAATTTCTAATTGGCAGCTTGCTTAATATTGTTTGATAATGTTTGGCGAAATTTGAAAATTTATCGAATATTGACACTCTCTCCAGTGCTTCCAATACAAACTAAATTCTTTATCTTATATATTTTTAGGTTCATATCATTTGTTCAGTTGCATTAAATTTGGCATACTTTGGCGGATGTTATCGAGTTGTTCGGAAAGTTCGTTCCGTTAATTCGTCAGTTCACCATACGTCACCTCTCATGACGTAGAGTTCCTTCAATCGCTATCATAACTTCCTCCCACTCCTTTTCTAAACTGTTTACTATTGTTTACTTGTGTCCTCGTTCTAATCGTGAGCGATTATAGCGTTTTAAAGAGAACTTTTAAAAAGTGGAAATAATGAGCGAAAAAGCGGATTTTAGTCATATTTTTATTATTTCCGAAGAGGAAAAACGGAAAAGAAAACGGCTGCTGAAGCTACTCGAAAAATAAAGTCTGTTTATGAAGAAAACGGACTAAATGTAAAAACTTGCCAGAAATGGTTTAAAAAATTTTCTATGAGCGACTTCTCCGTAACGGACGCTCACAGATCAGGACGACTTAAGGAAATTGTTTCCGAGGAGGTGAGAGATTTACTTATTGTTAATCCCCGTACAACAGTTAGGGAAATAGGTGAAATCTGTGGTCACAACCCATAACAGCCTAAGTCTGTTTTTCAATATTTTCAGTACAGGAGTTTAAAGTTTTGAATCTTCACTGAAAATCCGGAGAAGGTGTTTTTTGGAAAACTTTGCTACAGATTCCAAGGAAACGAATTTCTTTACTTAGTTGTTAACAAAAAATAGTTGTTTATTCTCGCAGTCAAAAGATATTATCGAAAAAGACACTTAGGCTCTTATGGATTGTTGAACGAAAGAAAGTCAAAAAGTTCAAGTTGAGTTAGGCTACTATTCCAGATTAAATAAAAAACTTTAAGTGCGCCTAAATTGACATAAATTATTATTCTATGTCAAAATATTTCAGATTCGATCTCTCATGTTGAGTTAGGTTGTTATTCCTATATAAGAATTCACAAAGTTTAAACTTAAGTTTGTTGTAATCCTAAATTGACTTAGGCAGTTATGCCAAAACAGTCATTTAGAAAAATAACTTAAGCTATTAGGTTTTTTAGGATTAATTGCCTTCCTAGAAGAGATACAAACATGAAAAATTTAGAGCAAATAAATGTAGATACGCTGAATACGATGGTGCTAATAACTCAATTGTGACCTAACTCGAGTTAGGCTGTTACGGGTTGTGACCACAGAAATAATCAAAAAATCAGTTCCAACCGTTCACGGGCTGATAAAAGAGCTCAGATTTGTGAGCAACCTAGATGTGTGGGTACTTCACTCTCCCACTTCCTCATAATAAATTTGCATTTTTATTTTAAGTTGCTCATCAAATAATTCTGTTTCTTTACTGCACTTTACTTCATAGCATTTGCTGATAAGAATTTTATAATTTACTGCAGCGCTTCTGTCATTACGCTCACTTTTCCTATCAATGTAAAAGGACTTTGAGTGTAAAGTATGGAAGACAGTTCATCTGACTGAAATTTCGGCGCTGTTTTTAGTCCGATTTTATTTCAAACTATTAGTTTGTAATTTTTTTGATCGAAATGGGAAAGTCACTATGGTGGCCAATATAGGCGAGGCAATATTGTATTATTTTTTGAGATTAGACGCTTCGTTTCAGAATTATAAACACATTTGCTCTCCATCATTGTTTAGTTTCGAAATTTGGGAATAATTTTCGACATCATTTCCAAACATGGTCTTGTCTCAAGCTCTAAGAAACTTCCAGACTCCATTTATCCTCATTCGGCGGTCACTTTCCCAGATTTGAAATTTTTCTAGTTGCTTCACGTATTCCTATTTTGTTGTTGCCGGGTCCTTTGAAAGCAGTGGAATGTATTTTGCTAAGCTTGGGCATTCTATTCAGGAAATGCTACTATTTGTACGTTAGTTTGTCTCTACCCTCTTTTCGGCAAAGGCGGGATAAAAATAGACCCACAGTTCATGTTTTCTTGAAAATGAAATGAAATAAAATGAAGTAAACTGAGATGCACTGGAATGAGCAAAAATGCTATTCGTACAGTATTCTGAATAGGAAAATTAGCCCATTCAAAGCCTCAGCAACCTCAAATACATACTTCTAATTTCCTTGAATTTCTTCCTTATTTGCCCCACAGTGGGTACGTGGTTTGGTTTTCTCATTTGAACGTCATTCGTTATATATTTTATGTGAATGGTTTTTTTCTCTGTTCTATTTGGTTCTCTTCATTTTATTTTAATGTGGATAAAAAACAACAACACCAACAATCCGAAAGTGATTAATGTTACGAAAGGATTTTTGTGTGCGTTTGTGTGTGTGTGCTTCTGTATGTGGTTTTTAATGAATCAAAGGATGTGTTTCCGGTTTTGCCACGATTTTGGTTTTTCTTTTCATTTTTGGGTATTCAATTTAAGAGACCCTAGAAACATGTTAAAAAGTATTTAATGCAAACCAGGGAGAAATATATGAATACATTAATAAGAATTAATGTTAAGTAGCTTTGTCATGAACTGTGGACACACAAGTGAGAGGAGTGGGGCAAGAGAGGGAAGATTACCTGTTTCAACAAACATCTCAAGGGGATATAAGTATTTGCTGCGCATGAAATCTGAATATAAATGATATTTTCACTTGTACATCTCACAGCCATAAACTGTTTTATACAAGGAAAGTTTTTAAATATGCAAACAGGTGAATTATACCAAGATGGGGGAACATATGGACATGCAGATAGTAACTTCTATGGGTTTAAATGACATAAATTATAATATTGAATACAAGCTAATATTAGAATATTTGTGAGATATTTTCACAATGGAAGGAGAACTTAAATTGTCATTATATATGAAAGATATTTCTAATTTAAAATTGCTAATAGCTGTAAAAAATAGGGAAAATAGTAAAGAAAACAATTACTTTCAGAAATGGGATTAGGTTATGAGGAAAGAAAAGACACCAACCCCACAAAGGACTGTAATAAAAGGATTTTTCAGAAACAAAGTGCTTCTTAGGTTTGCCAAAACGTCGTTGAGGAAAAAAATGAAACAGGATGTGAATGTCGTAAATTGGGGTGTGGATTTGTAGAAGTTCTGTTTTTTTAGATGTGTGATTAGTCCATGAAAAAAGAAAGAAACGGAATCCTCTAAAGGGCCATGATTATAGGGTATGCATACGGAGTGTTAGGACTTTTTACAGACAAGTTGCACCTCTCTCCATTTGGTCATCGATCCTTGATAAAAGCCGCAGAAAATCATGAATTGGGTAGCACATGTGCGATGGATACAAAACCGAGACACTTTTGTTGTGTATATATAGGGTGGCGCATAAGTAACGTTAAGATTTGATCAGTGAATACATTTTTTGTTTAGGTCTTTTTTTCGTCTTTTTACAGGATTAACTAAATAACACTTAGGAAATTTATGATGGAAAGGCTCAGCACAGAACAAATAACCAAAGTTGTTCAATTTTACTTTGAAAGTCAGCATTCGATTATTCAAATCATATCGAAATTTCTTTCATGTTTGAAATGTTCCTAGCCCTCCAACAATTTACCGATTGGTTTAGCGTTTTGGACAACAAGGGGCTGTCTGTGATCTTCCGTGTGCTGGAAGACCTCGTGCAGTTCGGAATGAAGTGACCATTGCTCGAGTGCAAGCAAGTATTGAGGAAAACCCCGATGTTCTCAGCAGTTAGAGATGTCTAGGCGGTCTATGCAAAGAATTTTACATATGTTACATCTTTTCCCATATAAGATGCAATTGGTTCACGAGTTAAAACCATATGATGCACAAGAGCGCATTCAATATAGTCGTCGTTAACGGCGACTTATTGCCAACGGTTGAAAGTTCCCCTAAAACTTAACTGCTTTCGTCCTCATTTGTAGCTTCTCTCCTCTAATAAATACTTTTCCCATAAATCCTTCAATCAATTTTGCATTTATCTTTTTATACAGATATCATGTATTAGCATTATAATTATGTCGATGTAATTCACAGTCAGTAGCGTGAAACTCTTCTGTTCCTTTAAGTTTATTAAACAACAAAAACTATGCTTTTAATTAGAAAAGCAATTTCCCAAAATATTCTCATTTAATTAACGTGCACAAAGGAATCAAGTTTGAAACATCGTAATAAACTTTATGTAACATAAACACAGAACTTGGAAACAGGAAGAAAAGAGTGCTATTTAAATACTTACTTCCGGTGAATAACTCAGTAATGCGCTCTTTCCCCTTTCCGCTACCGTTCCATTCCGTTCGTTTTTCCGCATGAATCCTCTTTCTATGTTCGTACTTGGCTGTTTGTCTGCGTTAACAATAATGAACGCAGCAGTTAGTACCCTATTTTGCTCAGAAATTCTTTCATTAACTAACATCTTATTCTCTTCAATTCGGTTAAGAAGTAACTTTAAATTTAGCAGAAATATTTCCTCAACATAAAAAGTTGTAAACTTCATTTTAATATAATTTTTATATGAAAGAAATTTGTTGAATATCTAAAAATGTGGAGACGTTCGAATTTCTGTAAAGTTTTTTTTTAGCAAAAGTGTACAAAGTTCGTCGCTATATTATGAGGGTTGTATAACAAATACATGGTCCCGAAACTAATACGAAATTTTGAGTTAGCTGTACCCTAGATTTTATGTTTGACTTTGTGAAGCCGATGAGTATTAACATCATCAGTTAAAATTAGACGATTGCATTAAAAATTATAAGATGTAGAAAACGAATTCTATTATCTCTGCATGACATTAAGGAGTTTATTTAGCACAGTTCGAACAATTTGATTTATGTCAAATATCTATCGTTTTGTTTAATAATTTATTGCAATTTTCAAGGTAAATGCATTATATCTCTATTATAAGTACTTTCGGCACTTTTGCCAAAAAATTTCAACAGCGAAATCATTTGCCGTATACTGGGAAAGGTCGTAGTCACATGGTTTCAAGTCTCGGCGCTTCTGGCGATTCGCTATTGATATGTGTGGCCTGCCGATGTCTTGATATACTACATTTTCTTTCCTATAGGGCGAAGTTGTTTGCTTCTGGACAATTGCTTGCGGTCCATGGTTCAATTGTTGACAATACGAGTTAAAATTTTGCCGTAAGGGAACAACTTGTAGCAGATGATTCCCTGCCAAACCCATCAAATTCGCAGAAAAACCTTCCTGATCGTCAATTTTGGCTTGGCCACTGTTTGCGCCGGTTCGCAGCGAATTGACTACGACCGCTTTTGCTTGACGTTATCGTAAGTGACCCAATTTCGATCGCCAGCTTTATCGCCATTACCGCTTCAGAAATGTCACGTTTTTATTGAGATTCGCCAGCGATTCGCAGATGGCTTTTTTAAATTGTTGAAATTTTTTTCTTAAATTAATATTGCAAAAATTAAAAATTAAAACTACGAACATTATAAAGGGTGGCGCATAAGTAACATTAACGGTGACCATATTGAATACGTTCTTGTGCATCATTTGGTTTTAACTCGTGAACCAATTGCATTTTATATGGGAAAAGATGTAACATATGTAAAATTCTTTGCAAAGACCGCCTAGACATCTCTAACTGCTGAGAACGTCACCTGGTGGAAGTTTCGGGGTTTTCCTCAATACTTGCTTGCACTCGAGCAATGGTCACTTCATTTCGAACTGCACGAGGTCTTCTAGTACGCGGAAGATCACAGGCAGCCCCTTATTGCCCCAAACACTGAACCAATCGGTAAATTGTTGGAGTGCTAGGAGCATTCCGAATATGAAAGAAATTTCGATATGACGCTGAACCAATTGGTAAATTGTTGGAGAGCTAGGAGCATGTCGAACATGAAAAAAATTTCGACATGATCTGAATAATCGAATGCTGACTTTCAAAGTAAAATTGAACAACTTTGGTACTTTGTTTTGTGCTGAGCTTTTCCATTATAAATTTCCTAAGTATTATTTAGTTAATTCTGTAAAGGGACGAAAAAAAAGACTTAAACAAGAAATGTATTCACTGATCAAATCTTAACGTTACTTATGCGTTACCCTATATTTGAAATAATATCCAAATATCGAGTTGTTCGGAAAGTTCGTTCGGTTAAGTTGTTAGTTCACCATACGTCACTTCTCATGACGTAGAGTTCCTTCAAACGCTATCGTAACTTTATCCCACCCCTTCTCCAAACTGTTTACTATTGTTTACTTTTGTATTTTAAGAAAAGTTTTAAGCAGTGGAAAAAATGAGCATTTTACGCATATTTTCGGTATTATTTCCGAAAAGGAAAAATCTTTACAGCTGCTGAAGCCAGTCAAAAAACAAAGTCTGTTTATGAAGAAAACGAACTAAATGAAGCAACTTGCCAGAAATGGTTTAAAAGATTTTGTACGGGCGACTTTTCCCAAATCAGAACGACCAAAAGAAATTGTTTCCGAGGAGGTGAGAGATATAATTACTGCCAATCCCCGTGCAACAATTAGGAAAATAGGTGAAATAATCAAAAAATCAGTCTTAATCATTCACGGGGTCATAAAAAAGTTAGAATTTGTGAGCAACCTCGATGCGTGGGTAAATCAGCCTCTCCTTGAGGCCTCATATTGCCTTCTGAACCCGTCGGAAACGGCTAGAG
The DNA here is from genome assembly GCA_019455685.1 of Philornis downsi. Classification (NCBI taxonomy): domain Eukaryota; kingdom Metazoa; phylum Arthropoda; class Insecta; order Diptera; family Muscidae; genus Philornis; species Philornis downsi. Next base: position 1,963,852 of record JAHXMU010000079.1, read on the forward strand.
ATTAGGTAGAAGGTTTTATTACAACCATCGTACTCTCTAGACCTCGCCCCGTCCGACTATCAACTATTTCGCAGTCTCAGCAACCACTTGAAGGATTTGAATTCCCATAACGGCGAGGAAGTGAAAAATTGAATTGAACTCTTTTTTTCAGAATAACCACGAGAGTTTTGTGGGAGATGTATTAAAAAGTTCCCAGTGATTTGGGAAAAAGTTATTAAAGAGGATGGAGATCATATAATAGATTAAATTAATTGTTTTCTGGTATAAAAATTTCCTTTTAAAACCCGAACGAAATTTCCGAATCACATATCCTTCGTTTGCAAAAAAAAAGTAGGCAAATAAATAAATCGACTCTTCACAAAAAACCTTACAATTTTTTTTCGTGTTTTCCAAATATACTCAATTTAACTATTGGTTACTTTAAAGCATCAACAACTGAGTGAGGAGAACACAGAATTACTTCACACCATGAGGTGTTGGAAGGAACTAAACAATCGATTTGAAGAAATACTGAAGCTTCATGCATTGCTCATGAGCTTCAATATTACCTTATGCTTCATGAAAACTCAAAATGCTAACAAAATTAATGAAGGCTTTAATTTTAGTAACAACTCATTATACGAGTATGCGTATGTAAGTATAATAACTGGGTATCAACCTACCCTCTTACTATGGGGCTCCTTTCTATTTTGCGTACGTACGCAAAATGATGCGGATGCAAAATGTGAATTGTGCACTCGCAAGTTTTGACTTAAACAAATCTTTTGCCGTAAACTTTTTCTACATTTCGTTTTCTTTTGGTCCAGATTTTTTCTCCCCTATTTTCCTGCTATTTCGGGAGCCATCGGCATCGGAAAAATGTTTGCTGAACTTCTGTTAACCAACTGTTAAACGAAGTAGAAGTTGGAAATAACGATAGTAAATGCAGAATGCAAAAAAAAAAAAAAAAAAAAAACGCATCCAGGGAAAACAGAATTATTTTTTGGCAACTTTGGGAATGGTAACTATGAATTACAAACTACAAGTATGAAAATAAAATGGAAAGAGTTACTTTTATGTTGTTGTGAATATAATTGCAGAAATTGAGGAAACGAGGCTAATGTTGAAAAGGCAGTTGCAGCAGTCATGAGTGTGATGGGGGAAAGATTATCCACCACGTATGATATGAGGATGACCGAGTCAAAGGAGCAGTGGAAATAAAATAAATTGTTTAACGCGATCTTAAATATTAAGGCCGTATGTTTTGAGTCTTTTACAAGAATTGATTTTGCACAACGTTTTATGCCCTTTGTCGGATCGCACCCGGGAAATGTTTATAAGCTATATCGACACATTTCTTCTAGTATCTCTCACAAAAGTTGTCGCATTTTCTGAAATACAATGTTTCCTTCTAACTTAAGTTTTAATGGAATTTGTCAAAACTTTGCACAGCCTTTTATGCAGATTTTCAGAACATACACGGGAAATGTAAATGAACTATATCGATACGTTTCTTCTGGTATCTCCCACAAAAGTTGACCTATTTTCTGAAATAAAATTTTTCCCTCTAACTTCTACAAATTTGCCGATTTCTAGAGATTGCATTTTTTCCTGTAAAGATTCGTAGGCAGCAGTAGGCTGAATTTTTGTCCAATGGTTTGATTTATTATTCTTAGTGAAATCTGAAAAAACTGGTTATTTAACCATGACCATTCCGGTGTTTCTTGTAAAAATGAAGTGATTTAATCCAGATAATTTTAGATTCATATCTTCTATCCCTTTACACTAAATTCAATCTGATTAGGTACACATTAAGGATTTACTAAGATAGAGTTTGTGAATGAAAATGGGCTGTTTGTCGTAAATCCCATACAAATTGACTGGTTTTCCGAAATTCAAATATTTCCTCTATAAACACGTAGACTCTAGCAGCTTGGATTTTTGTCCATTATTTTGTCCGGTATAAAAATCCGGTACCTCCCATACAAATGACCGATTTAATTCATATATTCTTATATCCTTATCTTCTACATAGTTCGGGTAAATTTTAGTTTCGGTAAGATAGTATTGGGAAAGAAAATGGGACGTATGGACCTCTCTGATAACTCCCATGCAAATTGATCTAATTTCCGAAATGCAATTCTTTGCTGTAAGTCCTAACTTGTAGGCAGTGGCAGACTAAACATTTGTTTCTTTTAGAAAATTTAGAAAGATTTAAGAAAAATCGACCAAATAATAACCCCCCTTCTGGTATCTTACATACATTTAACCGATTTGGTCTAATATTCCAAGTTGTATATCTTTCAAACAAAAATTTGATAATAATTTGATAATAATGCTTTTGATAAAATTAGCTGTGAACAAAAAATCGACCAAATAATAACGCCCCGTCTGGTATCTCCCATACAGATAACCGATTTGACCTAATACTCCTAGTTTTATGTCCTTCAAGCAATAATTTGATAATAATTTGATAATAATGGAATATTTTGATAAAATTAACTGTGAAGAAAAATCGACCAAATAATAACGCCCCGTCTGGTATCTCACATACATTTAACCGATTTGGCCTAATATTCCTAATTTTATATCTTTCAAGCAAAAATTTGATAATAATGCTTTTGATAAAATTAGCTGTAAAGAAAAATCGACCAAATAATAACGCCTCGTCTGGTATCTCCCATACAGATAACCGATTTGTCCTAATAAAATTAGCTGTGTTATCATTTTCATTCTGGTTTCTCCCATGTAAATTGACCGATTTAACGAAGTTTGGATTTCTTCCTTCAAACCCTTATGCATAGACTTCAGTAACTTAGATTTTTGTATTGCATTTAGTTGTAATGCTTGTGGAAAGATCGATTGACTCTCCGTTGTTTTCGATATGTCTCATAAAAATTACCTAAAAATGAAATTTCTGTACTAGATTAACTTTATAAAATCTGGCTCAACTTCATACGAGTATATAGCCTTACTTATTTATAGCTTTTGTGAAAGCAATTTAGTTACTCAAATTCCCCGAAATTGGTACAAGTATCGGTTTAGTGGCAACTTTACCATAATTTATATATCTTCCCTCTGTCATGTATCTGCATCATCTGCATAAAGAATATTCCAGAAAAATACCATCTTATACAACAAACATACTTAAAATACAGTCAACGAGAGAATCATAAGTATTTTCGCATTTACGTATAACCCCTTCCCCCCACATTGCCGTTTTACTCAGGATGATACTCGTATAAAAATGAAATATTTTTCGTTTGTATTTTGCTTTCCGTGGTTGGAAAAGTCTGATCACAATAATTGCAGTTCAAGTGTAATAACATTATGAAGTAGAACGAAATCGACGGGCAAAATGGAGGGAGTCACAGAGAAAACTTTTAAATTTTAATGCACTTGGAAAAAGGAATACATGAATATTTTCGGAAATATTATAGGAGGACAGAAGATATGGGAATGTATAGTTTGAAAGAGTTTCCCATCTCAAAAGAACTGACATAAAATTGATGCGTTGTTTGCTAACTATGAGTACGTTTCAAGAGAGGGTATAGAGTATGTCCATAAAAATTTGTGCTGTAACATTTGGAAAACCCAATTATGCTGCATACGAGGTGTGATCAAAAAAGTAACCGTTATTTTCAAATTTCCTGAGTTACGTATTTTCGATTTTCGCATTTTTTCTATTATGTTGGCCATTTTGAATTGTCAGTTTGTGTTTGACAGATAAAAAGGTTGGTCGTTCTTTGGTTTTTTACTATTCGAAAAAATGGTTCAAAGGAACTGTATTAAGTTTTGTGTAAAAAATGAAATTAAATGTGCAAGGACATTTGTAATGTTGACTGTGGGGTTTGGCGAGTCCACTATGAGCAGAACACAAGTTCAATTGTAGTACAACTGGTTTAAGGAAGGCCGAGAAGATGTCAATGACGATGCTCGTCCTGGTCGCCCGAGCTCGTCAACAACAATCGATAAAAACATTGAAGCAGTGAAGAAAATGACTTTGAATAATCGTCGAATCACTATTAGAAATTTTTACTGATGTTTTGGGCATGAAACGTGCGGCAACGAAGATTGTTCCAAAATTGCTAAATTTTGAGCAAAAACAACGTCGCATGGACATCGCTCAGGAGCAGTTGAACGTCGTCAACGACGATTCAGATTTCCTCAAAAAGGTCATAACTGGCGACGAATCATGGATGTATGGCTATGACATTGAAACCAAAGCCCAATCATCCCAATGGAAGCGTCCGGAAGAGCCAAGACCGAAAAAAGCACGCCAAGTTCGGTCAAACGTGAAGGTTTTGCTCACTATTTTCTTCGATTGCAATGGCATGGTGCATCTTGAACTCTTGCCACAAGATCGTAACTCGAAGTTATGCGCCGCTTGCGCGAAGCAGTTCGTCAGAAAAGCACAGAATTGTGGAAAAACCAATCATGGATTTTGCACCATGATAACGCTCCAGCTCACACATTGATGTTTGTGCGTGAGTTTTTGGCTAAAAACAAAACCGCAATCATGCCTCAAACACCGTATTCATCAAACTTGGCCCCCGCTGACTTTTTCCTCTTCTTTCCGATGAAAGGAAAGCGTTTTGCTACGATTGAGGAGATAAAAGAAAATCGAAACAGGAGCTGTTGGCGATACCAAAATGCGCGTTTCAGAAGTGTTTCGAGGATTGGAAAAAATGCTGGCATAAGTGTATTATATCTGAGAGGGATTACTTTGAAGGGAAAATAAAATAAATAAATACTTTTTGAAAAAATTGATAATAACGGTTATTTTTTGACCACACCTCGTATTGTTCAAATATATGTTTGAAAAGATATGTAAACAAAAAAGTGTTTGACAAAAAACCAAAATGAAGGCATTGGTCGAAAGAGAAAATTTTCCCCGATTACACAAGATATATATAAAATCTTCAAATGTCCAACTGATAGGCCAAATGAGCTGTTCGGAATAAAAACAGCATGAGATTGTTGTTTTAGTGCTGTTGTGATTTAAATTCATCTGAATAGTAATACGAATTTTGACGTTTTTAAATCATGGTTTACATTAAAGGCCATGAAATACAAATCATGCCAGAAATTAATTCCATAATTAAATATCTCTACCCTGGCGCAGCAGAAACAACCCACCATATTTTCATCAATATGCCCTTTAGGGAAATAATTATTTAGGGACTCTCTGTCCTGTCTCTATCTTGAGATTGGTATAAACTTTGTCTTTTGCCATATATTAGACCTCTTTAATATTCGTAGCTCATAATCACGTCCATTGAAGGAGTGTTTATGATGATATTAATCCTAGATATTAATTTAATTCTTATTTATAATGACTGATATTTTTCATTATTTTACTGCACACATGCACAAACACACTCAGTGTCTGGAGAGAACTGAGTACATGTGTCAGTTGGTGACATATTTTATTATGTGTTGTGTTTTATTTTTGCTTATCATAGCACACAAGGTCTTTAAGTTAATCCTTTGTTTATTAATGTAATCACATTTTTGTTTATTAAATTCTCCTTCTTCCCCATTTCGATATTCATTGCTTTCTTTGCCCACTCACATTTTATACAGCATTTCATTTGTTTTTGTATTATGTTAAAGCTGTGATACGTACGAACTTGCTTGTCATTTTGTCCTTTTAATACTCTCATAAAGACACACACACATATACATTTACACACACACAGTTGTCTACATATATATATATAAACTTACAGGATCTCGTCAATTATGAATGAGATGAAAACGTGAGTACCCATGTATCCTTATAATGAATATATTTTTTAATAAACATTCATAATTCAAATGTATATAAAACACTTACCAAGAGAATCATTCATTTAATTAATATGGATACGAACACAGTGAATGGGTCTGTCGTACTCGTATGTATTTGTATGTGTGTTCATATCACTGTGAATCCTTTCCATGCGTACGCGATATTTACATACTTGTCCTCACTCACATATATGGAAGTATTTTTTTTGTTTCGACTGTGGACCCGTGGCATAATACACATGTCACTGGGGTTGCGAATGTGTATATGTATGTGAGTATCTTTTGCATTTGTGTTATGCGTTCCTGCCCGTGATATTTCTTGCTTTTAATGTCTGTTAAGAGACTGAATGATTTTCAAGCATTCGGTACGAATTTTTTACTTGTTGTTTGTACTTTTCTCATTGTCATTTTAAGGGCTCTTTAGCTGCATTCAATAAAATGTTGGACCTTAACGAATGTGGGATATGTGATCCTGATTTTTTAAAAACAAACTCATTATTGCGCTGAAGTAATGATGGCGTATAATACAGAAAGACACTTTATGGGCAGTTACCTGGAAAATCATAAATTCATTAAGAAAATCAATGTAGAGTTTTCCTTAACGTTTTACTCACAGATGACAAAATAATAATAATAATGCATGAAGTTTGTACATAAAATACCCAACACTAATTCTTTTACTTAGTCATAATTTAAGGTTTAACAGAGTGCAGTCTTCAATTTTGTTACTTTCCGCTCTTTTACAAATTCAGCTGGCGGCCTTTCTCCAATATGCATTCATGTTTGTTTTATAGATCTTAATAGTAAGACCCCTAAGAGGCTTTTCATGGTTCCTTAGAAGTCGATATCAATAAGAATGCCGAGTTATTCATTTAGAAGCCGAAACCAAAGTTTATTTAAAAGAGTCATTCGAGAGTTTTTTTTGAAGTACTAAGTAGTGTTTTCCCTACTCATTCGTAATTACTTTTATTGTCTAAAATGAGTTTTGGGTAAATGTCAAATGTTCTTTTAAACTATAAAAATGTAATTGCTTTAGAAGATTTCAACCGCTACCAAGTCAATACCAATAATGGTCTAAAGACTACAATAAGTGAAAAGGCAAACAATATTTCCATTTTGCGATTGACACTGTTTCCTTATTCCAATATGTATGAAATACAGTTTGAGCCTTCAGGAAGAGCAGAAAATGTTGTTCTATCTATATCAAACTTATTATGATAACAGCGACCCAATGAAGCGCGTGAAAACTGTGCTGCAGTACAATGATAAAAATCTTTGATTAATGCTCTTAAAATTTTTAGCACATCTGGGGGAGGCCTTAGACTGCATTGTAAAGGGTGTCTTAACAAGAACGCAAGATTTAAATGTGGCGCCATTCGAAGTGTCATTGCTTGACATTTGAACAATTGTTATTGTTTGCTAGTGGAAGGTACGAGGTTAGTAAAAATGGAGCGCCACACGAATGAACAACGCATTCTTATTGTGAAATTGTTTTACCAAAATGGTGAAAGTTTTGCGGTTACAGTTCGATCAATTTTGCGATCAATTTGGGGTCACAATAATGCTCCAAAAGGGTCAACTGTAAAGAGATTGATGGATAAATTTGCCAAAACTGGGTCTGTTGTAAATGATGTAAAGACAATAACGCGCCTTCGAATAGGTCGATTGACCGAATCCTCAGCAAATTGGAGCGAATTTTGACGAAAGATTTGCATCTTCATGCATACAAACTTCAATTAACTCAGGAACTGAAGCCAGCTGACCATGAACACCGAAGGGAGTTCGTTAATTGGGTATTGCAGAGACAACATGAAAATGCTGATTTTGCTGATAAAATCATCTTCGGTGACAAGGCCCATTTCCATCTTAATGGCTTCGTCAATAGTCGATAGTCCTTACTCGAGGATTTTCCTCACCCCAAATGTTAATTGGGTTAACAAACTCCCCTCGCTGTCCATGGTCAGCTGGCATCCTCAACGCGTCACTGTGTGGTATGGATTTTGGGCTGGAGGAATCACTGGACCTTTTTTTATAAAAATAAGGCATGTCAAGCGCAAACAGTCAATGGTGTTCGGTATCGTGAAATGATAACCAGTTTTTTCGTGCCTAGAATTGAAGAAATGAAATGCCCTCCACGCATGTGGTTTCAACAAGACGCCGCCACATGTCATACAACCAGAGAAACAATTCAATTGCTGCATCAGTCATTTAAATCTTGCGTTCTTGTTGGGACACCCTTTATATTTCAATATTTTTCTTCATAATCTTTTTTGTAAACGATCAACAAACTTAAGGAATGAAGTTATGCTCTTCAACATTTTAAATATAACTGTCGTTTAAATAGGAACTGCCTCCCAATGGAGCGGCAATTAAGGAAGCTTATTTCGCTCCTTTTGGTCTGACGAAGGTTGAGCAAAAGATATACTACAGATTGTATTTATTCATATGCGAGTACAATAGAAAAGGACGAGATTACTTAAAATCACAGTTGATGAAAATTTCGGTTTTTTTACTGTAACCAAATGTTGCTGAAGCAAAACCATCACTTGTTTTGCGCTCCCTTTCCATTTCTGTTAGTCTAAACATACCTCACTAATAAAACAAAAATATTTTTATTTGTAGACTGATTCGCAAATATTTCATGTTATTGCACTGCATTACATTCTATTGACTATTTTTATTAAAACTTTTCTTATGTAAACAACAAAATAACGCAAATAATACAAAACTTAAATACGCTATAGAAAAACATAAAACAACAGCGACATTTGGTGCTTTGTATTCGCTAAATTTGTTTTTATTTCTAAAAACCCTTAATATTGCACAACAAAATAACGAATAACAAAATACTAAATTGATTATAGAAGCTTTGGAAACATCAGTCTATTTGGCGGATATTGAAGAGCAATCCTGCCACATATGTTATGAAACGTATGCTCTGAAGTGGCAGGTTGAACACAGTAACCCCTCGCTTTTTTTTTTTTTTTGCAATGTTTTTCATATAACCAGAAATTTCAAAATTGATTGAATAACTCACCTATGGAAATGTATTTACATATCTGCTATTATCATTGTAAAAATATATTTCTATCGTGTAATAACATATAAATTGTTAAAAGAGTTATCATAAACGCTAATTGAATTTAGTTTAAATCATCAGGAAAATTGCGCAGTTGGGACAATAACAAAATGACCAATTTATATTTTACAACACAAAAAAAGGACGAACCAAAAATTATATAGAAAAGCGCAATAAAGTAAATTTTGTTTATTCAAATAATGGAACAAAAATAAATGTGTAACGTACGAGGGCTGTGTGGTAAAGATCTATACTCCAATAGACGTTGATGTAGTTAATACAATTTATTTGTACGGTATACCAAAGTTATGAAGGTGCACAAAATGCCGGTAGGGGAATAAATTCAAGACAGATGTGGCCGATTCTAGTTATCTGACGTTCTGAAGAAAGTTCAGATTTTTATGATTACTAAGGCATATCTGAGAGCCCAACTTAATGGAGTGTTTAGACAACGAATATTTCATTTAAGATCTCACATTATGTTATATAAAATATGAAACTTTTGATTTGTAATCGCAGAATTGGTAATCTGCTTGACTTTCCAGAAACTTCCATAGGCATTGTGAAAAAGCAATGCGTATTTGCATCTTATACCAATAATTTTAGCATGAAGAAAAAGCTGTAATACAACACAAATCGAGGAGAGCAGTCAATTTGGTAAACGAAAATATCTGGTTGCTGGAATGGGTATTCGCACATTGCTGCCCTCGTATAATAAAAATATAGACGAGCATAAATAGCCAGAAATCGTCTAAAAGTTTTCGACCTACATAATTATTATGAGCAACGTAATTCCAGAATATGCAGCTCAAATATCGTATTTATCCGAATTGAGTTTGTTGTAAATACAAGTATGGATTTTATTTCAGCTATCATGCAAGGACTCACTAATTTATAAGTGGGTTGAAAGTAAGCAAACGTCTTATATGCAGCCAGAGTCCAAAAAACTACGACTATTTGATCGGAAAATGCAGTTAAAATAATAAGAACTTAAGTAGTGAATTAAAACTGGTTAACTTGGTGGGAAATTAAGGGAAGCAATGCGTCTGGTAATGGACTCTATTTTGGAAAATGAATTTTGTACGTAAAAAGGCTATTCCTGAGCATGTACTGTGTTGTGAGGTAAGACTTTTATTCGATCTGTAAAGTGTTTTGTGTGAAAGACTAAAGGCTGTTCTGCCTGATCTAATTGAACGCTATTCCTGTTCGTGCACCAACTGTTGTGAGACGAGACTTTTACCCGCTCTGTAAAGTGTTTTGTGTGAAAGACTGAAGGCTGTTCTGTCTGATCTAATTGAACGCTATTCCTGTTCGTGTATCAACTATTGTGAGACGAGATTTCTATTCGCTTTCTAGAGTGTTTTAAGTGAAAGACTAAAGCCTGTTCTGTCTGACCTGATTGCACTTTATCAGTACAATTTTGGATGTGGCAAATCTGCTACCCCAAAATTGACCAATTTCCAAAACTCAGCCTTTTCTCTCAAAGTAATCGCTTCCTTTCTGACCTCTCCGTATACTTACAATTTTTTACAATTACAGGAATTTCATCGCCGATGAAATGGACAATACTAAATATCAATCTAACTTTTTGAAAAAAAAACAACACACAGACAGGAGAAGGATATGATTAAAATGTACCTCATAAAAGGTGTCCCAACAAGAACGCAAGATTTAAATTTGGCGCCTTTCGAAGTGTCATTTTTTGACATTTGAACAATTGTTATTGTTTGCTAGTAGAATGTACGAGGTTAGTAAAAATGAAGCGCTACATGAATGAACAACGCAATCTCATTGTGAAATTGTTTTACCAAAATGGTGAAAGTTTTGTGGCTACAGTTTGCAAATTGCGATCAATTTGCGGTCACAGTAATGCTCCAAAAGAGTCCACTGTAAAGAGATTAATGGATAAATGTGCCAAAACTGGGTCTGTTAGTGATGTAAAGACAACAATGCGCCTTCGACCAGGTCGATCGACCGAAAATGTCGCAGCTGTACGTGATGATGTCGCTCAAACTCCATTCACCTTAATTCGACACAGAGCTCAGCAAATTGGTGTCTCCAAATCCACTATGCAGCTAATTTTGACGAAAAATATGCATCTTCATGCATACAAAGTTCAATTGACTCAGGAACTGATGCCAGCTTACCATGGACAGCGAAGGAAGTTCGTTAATTGGGTATTGGAGAGACAACATGAAAATGCTGATTTTGCCGATAAAATCATCTTCAGCGACAAGGCGCATGTCTATCTTGATGGCTTCGTCAATAGGCAGAATTGTCGCATTTGGGGTGAGGAAAATCCGCGAGTGATTTAAGAGAAGCAAATGCGTTCTCAACGTGTCACTATGTGGTGTGGATTTTGGGCTGGATGAATCATTGGACCTTTTTTTTGAAAATGAGGCATGTCAAGCGCAAACAGTCAATGGTGTTCGGTATCGTGTGGGCACGGGGTTTCAACAAGACGGCGCCACATGTCATACAGCCAGGGAAACAATTTAATTGCTGCATCAGTCATTTCCCGGTCGTGTTATTTCGCATTTTGGAGACCAGAATTGGCCGCCTAGATCGTGCGATTTAATACCATTAGACTTTTTTCTTTGGAGTTTTTTGAAGTCGATGACTTACGAGAATAAGCCGACGACGACTCAAGTCTCAAAAGAGGAGATTGGACGCCGGATCAATGAAATACTGCAGCATTTATGCAAAACAGTCATTGAAAATTTCATTAAAAGATCGCGTGTGTGCCAACAAAGCAGCGGCGGCCATCTGCCCGATGTGTTGTTCCATACAACATGATACTACTTTACGATATAATAAAGTTTCACGACTTTCTTTAAAATATCTGTATTTAATTTAAAATTTAAATCTTGCGTTCTTTTTGGGACACCATTTACAAGGATTGCATATAATTTTATTGAAGATATTTAATCAGAAATATATGCTAAAGTAAATATTGTATTTTTATCCATATTAGAAAGGACTTATTTCAGAAAGCAACGTTTGTTAAAGAACGATTTCGTCAGTTTATAGAGCAACAATGATATTACCCAGTAGTCCAGTGGTAATTCTATGGTAGCTTTACTCCGCTTTGCTAAGACTTCAATTCTGTGAAGGAATCATTCACTTTCATGCAATAGCCATCACTTTGTTGCGTTATATCATTTAAATTTTAAATTAGTTATATTGAACACACATTAGTCATTAAAGTTTTCTCTGGCGAATGAACCCCAAACATAATTGTTTATAGTAGTAAGTTACGGACTCATTTACATATGATTAGATTTATTTTTTAGTAGAATAGAATAAAGAGAATAAAAGCGTAAAATATATTGTTAAGTATTATGTATTATGTATTATGTAGAACAAAAATTTAAATCGTATTCAAAATCAACACAAATATGATATTTTTGGCTCAATGTTGCTGTTACAAGTTTTCAGGGATTCATTCATTAGAACGCTTTGTCGTCATCGGAATGCTTACATTCTGTTTGAGAAAGGATTTTGTTGCCGGAATTGACCCACATTTTCACTTCATTTTGGATCTGATGTATTTTACATCCAAAGCATATTTGCTTCAAAAAAAGATTTGGACAGAAATACACATAGAAATATACTATACGCGATATCAAATCTATGCCTTTTTTCGTAACAAAATGCCCCAGTTTAATTGAATTTTAATGACAAATGCAGGCGATTCAAAGCTGTACTTCATTTATTGTCCTATTGTTCGTTTAAATACAAATTTTAACAGAAATTCAATTGACCCCAATTATAGTGTTCATTTCATAATTGTCGTAATATTTGTCAATTCGTATACATTTTGTTTTACTTCACTTTGTTGGCTGTGATCCAGTATATGATTTTGACAACAATTTGTTGCAAGGATATTTTTTATGTTTACGCATATGGTTGTATTAGAATATGAAATTATGTTTTTAGGTATTTTGGGCGATTAGTTATTACAATGCGGGCATATATGTATGTGTGTACACAGATGTGTAGTTTTCAGTAAAATATGTCATGGTGCAATAAGTATAATCTCTGTACAAGTGTCATATTATATTGCATTTTTTTTTTTGGATACATCTCTTATAAATTTTGTCAGTACAAAATAATTGTGCTGGAAATATTGGTAAACTCTGCACAATGTATTACTTATTGACTTAGATGACGGCCGCAATAGAAGCATAAATTATAGCCTATTGTGTTATGGGGTCCATCTGGAAATTAATTCTAAATGCATTAGTATTCAATGTTTCGATCTTCCGTCTTTATTCTTCGTCTTGTTACACCAAGTTTTGGTAAATGGAATTTGGTCATTACAACAGCGCTCATACAGTTAACTGTAGAAGCATTTTCTTTAAGAAGTGATTTCTTGTATTTTGATAAGTTTGGTCACATAGTTGCCCGTGTATAACTCATGGTTCATACTGTTCTCATACATTAAGTGAATGGTGGTTATTCTGCTTATATTTCGAACAATTTTCCCTTTGAAGAATCCCAAAATAGACATATCTGCATGCGTCATAACGCTGGCTTCTGCGTTGCCTAGCAAGACAAATATGATTAAAGCTGGTATAGTTCAGATTTCATTCGACCATAAAGTGTTTGCTTATTTCATGATAGCAACCACTTGAAAGCAATACTCTTTAGCTAATTTTTATGTAAATTCCGTGTCCGAGTATTGCAATTGGCGGCGTAGCCGGCGTAGCCAAGTTCGACGAAATTATCGCAGCCTTAGATTTATAGTTAGCAGTGCGCATATAATACCCTAACGTGTAGATACCTTGTAAGTCGAAACAAACAACTTTATCCTATCCAGATGCATAATCAAACCTTGACACGTTCTCAGTGACTGAGAAACCTTTATCAGTGTAGTTCCGGAAGGATAAATTATCTCCGCAGGCACACCTTACTGGCTCGTGGCTTCAAGTATTTTTTTTTTAATCAATCTGCTAAAGATTTAGCTTTGTAGTCAATGAAAAGATTATTGGTAGTTCAAGTAGTTTTTTTTCAAATTGAGCTGGTAAATAGTAAACTTTATAACTGATGACAAGGTGGTGTGTATTAATCCATATGTTTGCATCATCTTCAAGATATACCGCTTTACTGACGTGAGATTAGTTTTCGATTTTCCAGGCCGACAAAATCTTACATGCCACTGAGCTCGTATGAGTTTACACAGATGCTTGGATCGTCGATTTTAGACACAGGCTATAACGCCAAGATAATGATTATCAATGAAGTCATTCTTATAATAAAATCATTAGTGGTTGAGTTCCCAGGCTGACAAAATCTTACATGCAACTAAGTCCATATGAGTTTATGCAGACGCTTGGATCGTCGATTTTAGACGCAGACAATGATTATCTTTGAAGTCATTCTTATAATAAGATCATTGCCAACGACACCATTTTTACCGATAGCAGGTTGTGATATTGCTATTTTGCAAAAAAATTTGGTCTTTTTAGTAGACAGCCTACATTAGGGATGGCAAGTGGTCTTCCCTCCATTCCTTTCTGGAAAAGACAATCAAAAAGCTGTTGTCTCTATATTTGCAGCATATAATGCGTGTTCCCCACTGAACTTTCACAATCATCTTTTCAAAACATTCAAGACAGCATTCTTTAACATTATGCTTACATATTACATTTTGGCAAAATTTTCAAGCTTCGTTTCTAACTCAACATCTTTATATTTCCTTATTTTTCCTGTCATTCCGCAATTGTATATTTCATTTAAAAAGACGGCCGGATTTTGCTTTCTTTATCATCACTCAATTACTTATTTACTTTGCTTTCACAACCGAAGCTCTGATTGGCTACAGCTTTGCCATGTAGGGGGATACTGCATGACATCTCCTTACTCGGACGCAAAGTTAAATTATCCTGTTGCACCAGATTCTTTCTGAAGTCTGTTTTCCATACTCATGTACGGTTGTACCTGAAGCTGTAATCAATTGCAAAATATGCTGTCACTCTTTGTCAGGAACGTCAGATGTAAGTGCTATGCGTCGTAATACATGGTGGCGCATCAATTGACTTACAATAAGGAATTCATATAATTTTTTTAATCAATGTTTTACTCTAATTTTTTTATTTATAGAAAATTCAAATGCCTTTTATATAACTAATTGGGTTTGAAGGTGGGGAGACCGTAAATTACCTCCATGCTCATTCATTGCGGGATCGCCTTAATTATTGCGCTTAATTCAGTCATATTCGTTGGTTTCGTATTGTGCACCTCTTGCTTGACATAACCCCATAAAAAAAGTATGGTGCAGTCGAGTTAAGTGGCCTTGGAGGCCAGCGGAGAGTGGAGTTTCTGGACCACTTTCATTGGTGCTCCATAATAACCGGTCTGGCTGTTTGTGCTGTTGCTCACTCATGCTGGAAAAGAATACTTTTTTGGCGCAATTATATGTAAAAAAACTCCTTCAACGTCTTTAAACCGCGGTCCCTATTGACAGTTGACAATAGCACGCTTTGAGAGAGTTGGATGGAATAGTTTGTTGCTTTCTCAGTGATATGAGACTTTCGTTGTAAAAATGTGATTGTTTTTGACTACAAAGGTTGTTCGCTTTGTTCAATTTCGTGCGTATTTTAACTTTAGCCAGGTGGCCAGATAAGGCCACAATACTATCAGACGTCATACGCACGTCCATTGTGAGATTGCCTTCCGTCTATTATTTTATCATAAATGCTTTTGCGGTATTGTGGCCAACCGTAAAGCGATGGTTAGTTAGCACACGTGATTGCCGTTCGCGTGATCGCAGGTTCAAGCCCGCTAAGTGCTTGTTAAATTATACTGAATTTACTGTTATTAAAGTAAAGATATAAATCTAGTAATATATGAGATAATTGATTAGATAATTGGTATGGGTGTTAGCAGACATTATCGTATGATTTGCGCCAAATTTTATTGAATTCCAAACAATTTCTTCCAAAATGTGGACATAAGAATAAATAAATGATAAATAAGCCATTTGTATGATAGATAATAGAAGAGCCCTGGTTACTTTACCGATTATTCTCAAAGTGAACAAAAAAATTCTAAATCAATGTATTACACAAAACTGTAGGCTATTGAAGCTTAGTAATGACAATTTATGGAAAAAAATTCAATTTCGGAAAATCTGTCAATTTGTGTGGGTGGTAGTTGAAGGGTCGTGTCAATGACGTCTATTTTCATATTCAAACTGTGACTTTAAAAATACTCAATGTGTACCAAAGTTGATTAAATTTAGTGCAACTGTGTAAAAATTATGAATTTGAGAAAATATAAGTTAAGTGAGACCTTCAATTTCGGAAAATCTGCCAATTTGTGTGGGTGGTAGTTGAAGGGTCGTGGCAAAGACCTCTATTTTCATATTCAAACTGTGGCTTTAAAAATGCTCAATGTGTACCAAAGGTAATTAAATTTAGTGCAACTGTGTAAAAATTATGAACTTGAGAAAATATCGGTTGGGTAGGGCTTCTATGTTAGAGGTACCGGAAGAGTTGTGCTTATTCTATTGGTTTTCTCATGCTCCGCCACGTATTATAAACCAACATAATGGATACAAAATTGAGTTACTGCAATCTGCGAACATGGAGTTATATTAGCAAAAGTGAATTTCGGAAAATAGGTAAATTTGTAGGGGTTAGTTTGTACCAAACTATGCGTCAGTATAGTCCATTTGCAGTCTCCTGTTACGAACTGACAGTATATTAGGCTATGTAAAACTTTGACTAGTTTCAGCCAGCCGGATTGATGGACGTCGCTCAGAGGGCTTCAAAGGTCTTGAGATATTCTTGGTAAAAAGACACTCGACGCTTCAGAACCTCCCAGTGATGTTACATTTTTGACAATATCGAATGATGGATATCTTCATTCCTTCGGCTGAATGTATAATAATGTAGTCATCATCTAATCTTCGATTTTTGTCCATTGGACAAAGCATTTATGCTGGGGCACCATGCAAATGACATATGAGCTATGAGAGGCCAACTTTCAGCAATCCTTACTTAAGAAATACATAATAATCCTAATTCTTACATAATAATCCTAAAGTTTTATAGCAATTGCAAACTTTCCTTCTTCAAATTATTTTATTTGAGAGTGGTGCAGTACAATGACGTGAAGAAAAATTTTTGAATTTTAACAAACTTTATGAAGTGCTAAAGAAGTATTTGCTAAGAAGGCAAATTATTGGATCATTAAATATTCACCATTATTCATCAGTCAATCATCAATTAACACTTTTCACAGATATATAACATAAATATGCAACTTTAGAAACATTTTATGGAAACTTACTAAATTTATGATTATGCTTCGGTGCTTACGAAACATTAATTATTACACCAATTTATTGAGTATAATAATAGGTACAATAATTTCAAGGTTGTTGGATAGCAAGACAAAATGTAAACTGAGGTGAAACAAAGCAAAAAAAAAAAAAAAAAAAAAAAATAAATAAATAAAAAAAAAAAAAAATAGAAAAAAACGGAAACAAAACAAATTTATCGCTAGCACGCACATTGATGCGATGGCTTACAAACAATAGGAAGTTGAGGTGGAAAATAATTGAATCGAAAAAGGCAATTTTGAATAATTCATCGAGAAATTCCCATACCCCCCTGGGCTAATATAAGCAGTAGCTCCAATTCCCAAACTCCCAGCTCCTTCCACGTCGCAGGTGTCCTGTCACCCAAAAGGGAATGGTCGGCGTTTGTTATGACGTTTGAAAGCGCTTTATATCGGATGTCATTTTTTGATTCTTATAGGGAATTTATGGCGGATAAAGATTTGAATTTATGATGGTGCTGTATATAATATATGAAATAAGTTCTCTCTATTGCACACTCTCTCTTTCTTTCCTGTAGTGTGTGTGTGTGTGTGCTCACGTGTGTGGGCTTGTGTGTGGGTGGGTGGGTGTGTGTGTGAGTGTATGAGCGTGCTTTTTTTTTGTGTACCCTTATCCCTGAATTATTCTCATTTTATTTTTATTATTGTTATTCACTAATCCACCTGCCTCTATGACTGTTGGCTCTTTGACGCCTACTGAACGTCACTGTGTGCCGCTAATTATAGCCCTTTATTGTCGTTATGCTGTTGTCATACTTCCCCCAACCTATTGCTGGCGCTGTTTCTGCCGCTGTTGACGTTTGTTGTGAAATATTCATTCATCATCATGTGGCAAAATTGAATACTTTTGGTTTGACTTTCAATGGGACAGACTTTTAGTTCAGTGCATTTACGTGGCCATGACAACTAATCGCATTGATGATTTTTTCTATTGGTTGAAAATGAGTAGGAGCGTGTACGCCTGGCGTATGAGGAATTGCCAAATGATTTTATGACACATATTAGCTATGCGCTATGAGGTCCTGGCATCATTTTGATTCTCAAAGGCTCAATATTAAAATGTTTGGATTCGTGATTACTCAAAATAGGTAAAATAGAAATAAATGAAACATTCACCTGTGTGGATGCCAGGCCACATGGGCATTTCAGGGAACTGCAGAGCAGACGAACTGGCAAGACTAGGGACAACCTTACAACCTTACCTTAAAATAGAAATAAATGTCTTGTGACACCCTAGCTGTGAAATTACTGCCGTCATCAACTGCTAAGATGCCAACAGATCCTACAGAGAAGGAACCAGATTCAATTGTTTTTTATGTAACCGCCACAAAATATGACGAAATGTGGCCTATCACCCAAGTGGTACGAAAGAGCACATAAACAATAATATTGATACTACAAATTATGACAACTTACGATATATTACATATTTTTAACCTATTGTCACTACAGCGTACATTTTAGAGAAAAAAAAATATATGTAAGAATTGCGTTTTTTTACAAAATCTTACAGATGTTAATTTTGCACTTGTGATGTTAAATGAATCATTTTAATAAACTTTTTCTACATATAAAAGCAAGTATTAAAATTTTTCATGCAATATCGTAAAGGTATTCTACATCTCGAAACCAAGATCTACATACATACGTCAATTTCAAATAAAGGGTGTCCCAACAAGAACGCAAGATTTTAATTTTAAATAAAACACAGATAAATAAAAAAGAATCGTGAAACTTTATTATATCGTAAAGTAGACAGAATGAGGTTATGTACGGAACAATACATCGGGCAGATGGCAGCCGCGGCTTTACTGGTACACACTCGATCTTTTAATGAAATTTTCAATGACCATTTCGCATAAATGCTGCGGTATTTCATTAATGCAGTGTTCAATTTCCGCTTTTAAGACTTGAGTCGTCGTCGGCTTATTCGCGTAAACCATCGACTTCAAAAGTCTAATGGTGTTAAACCGCACGATCTAGGCGGCCAATTCTGGTCTCCGAAACGCGAAATAACACGACCCGGAAATGACTGATGCAACAATTGAATTGTTTCTCTGGATGTATGACATGTGGCGCCGTCTTGTTGAAACCACATGCCCTCTACATTAATTTCTTCAATTCTAGGCACAAAAAAACTGGTCATCATTTCACGATACCGAACACCACTGACTGTTTGCGCTTGACATGCCTCATTTTCATAAAAAAAGGTCCAATGATTCCTCCAGCCCAAAATCCACACCACACAGTTACACGTTGAGGATGCATTTTCTTCTCGTGAATCACTCGAGGATTTGCCTCACCCCAAACGTGACAATTCTGCATATTGACGAAGTCATCAAGATGGAAATGGGCCTCGTCACTAAAGATGATTTTATCGGCAAAATCAGCACTTTCATGTTGTCTCTCCAATACCCAATTAACGAACTCCCTTCGCTGTCCATGGTCAGCTGGCTTCAGTTCCTGAGTCAATTGAACGTTGTATGCATGAAGATGCAAATCTTTCGTCAAAATTAGCTGCATAGTGGATTTGGAGACACCAATTTGCTGAGCTCGGTGTCGAATTGATAACGACGCTGTTTTTGCTGTATAGCAATCAAGCGCGGCACCCATCTTGCGCATAGCTTTCTCATCGTTAAGTTTTTGGTCAATATACAATATTTAGAACTTCTTGAAATGCCTACCATCTCAGCTAGTTCACGCACCTTCAGCCGACGATCATCCAATAGCATTTTGTGGATTTGGCGAGGACACTTCAATTGGTCGACCACTGTGGTCTTCGTCTTGGCAGCTAGTACAGCCACGTTTAAACTCAGTTACCCAATATTTTACAGTCGTAAATGAAGGAGCAGACTCAGCTAGAGTAGATTCTTGATCGGCTTTAATATTGTTTGGATTGAAAATATTGAATTACGTAACGGTCAGGAATTTTTTCCATGTTTACCAAGTCACTAAGACAGTTTACTTTTGATGGCTCAAAAAAAAAAAAAAAATACTAAACAACGTGGCGCCTTGAAACTTAAAACATATGTTTTATAATTTTGCCACTTTTTACCAGAATACTCTTTTTTCAAACTACTGACTGGTCCGCTAGTTTTGGGACCGCATTCGTATGTATGTAACCCAATTCCTTTTGTATTTTGCAATTGGGCCGTTGATATATTGATAGAAATACTGTATTAGCGTTAATTAGTAAGCATTCTTAGACCAAAAAAATGTTTATGGCCTACATTTGAAGCTGTAAATTGTGGCATATTGCTTAGACATTGGATAGGATTTTGGATAGTAAGAGAACTGCGACCGTTATAGTCATTGCGACCGTTATAGTCAAGTTAAGTTAAATTTTCTACGAAATGTCTCGCATGATAACACGCACGTAATCAAATAATCTGTAGAGAGGAGTGGATAATCGATACGGATATACTAAGAATACCCTGTTATGAATACCTACCAGTTTTACAAATATATAATTGCATTTGTTCATACATACCTTCAACGAATTTGGTTTTATCCAAAGTATAATCCACAATGTTAGTAGACATCTAGTTTTGCTACATTTATTTGATAACGATTTAATTCGAATTAATTTAACAATGAAGCGACTTTTCTTTTAAATTTATATTATTGATTTATAGCAAGTGATTTAACTTTTTCTCTTACTCTATTATCGAACACTTTTTCTTGAAACTTTTTCAAATTGAATTTTAAAACAAAGAATGAACGAACGAACGAATGAATTTCGTTATTTTACCACATCACTTCATTAGCGCATTTATTACGCGCTTCTCACACACTTTTTCCTTCACCGCACTGACAAGTGAAAGTGAAATAGGACGTTGATTAAATTAAAGGTAATCCCCAGTTTCCGGATCCTTTTCACAGATGGGTATGGAGACGTAGCTGATGATAATGACGATGCCAACTCTGTTGCCTATGACGATTATGACGTGGCGTGGCGGGCTTAGTTCGCTTTTGTTGAGTTGGGATTTTGAAGGTGTTGTTGCAAGGAATTTAAATATTTAATGCTTAAGCAACACACTTTGACTTTTTATTTTTCTTACGATTTTGAGCAAGATGAGACACACAAAGTTTTTTTTTTTCGGATATGCAAAATTGAATGAAATGATTTTTACAATTTTCTCGTTGGCTCACTAACTTCTATTATATGTATTTTTTTCTTTTTGCATTTAACTTGAATTTGTAAGTGCAATTTTTTTTCTCTGTGCTTTCTTTTATTTTACACTTTCATTACATTAAATTGATTTTGTATACATAAATGTAGAAGTGTTTAGTTTATTTATATATTTATTTTTTTTTTTTTTTTGTAATGAAAACTTTGAATAATTTATAAGCAAATATAACACACCAATACACTTACACTTAATCACTATATGCAGGCTAGCTGATGATATCAGAACTTTTATTAGAGACGTTTAAGTACAGACCTTCTTTGCATGCTCAGAAGATCCTTATGTGAATGGACAATACGTTTCAAGCTTCTTGCTTACGATTTACTTTCTTAGTGCCTTTATTTATCGTTATTAGTCTGTACACAGCATTCATTGGTTCGTTCTTGTCAAAATTATTTGATAACTTTTACAAGTTGTTTGTATGGTTGTTAGCGTGAAAGTGATCCTACCCTTCTCTTCCCTGTAAGGGTGATTTATTTAATTTGTATTATTTATTTTTCGTTTCTGCCAAAGAAATATATTAAATGTTACAAGATTTTACGATACTGTTAAAGTTTTCACTTTAGCAATCAAAATTTGATTTAATAACAATTAAGTTTGATTTTCCGGAGAATTTATTTGTGCCAACAGGAATTTTGTTTATTTTCCATAGAATTATATATGAAAAGTTTAATTATTTTAACAAATTTGTTGTATGTTATTTATTGATTCATTAAGTATTCATGTGTTGTGTTATGTGGATATGTAAATTTCGGAAATTATTAAAATGTTTTACTCCTTATAATTTTGGTTTGTAGATTTGATTTGTTTCTTTTTTTTTGTATTTTTGTTGAGGCAGAGAAATTCCTGGAATTTTATTGCTGTTTCATATTTGATTTGAATGTTAAATTATCAATTTTAATTTATACCTTTTCAACACTTTAGTTATTGATATAAGTTGTTTTCTTTGGAAGTTTTTTAAATGTTCAAATGTTTTAATATTTGTATATAATTTATGTAATTAAAAATGCTTTCAAGTTTCTTCAAATATTTTATTATAGATTTTATACTGCAAATAGATCAAATACATTGTTAAGACCTAACATAACCCAAACTGTGCAAGATTTCGAGAAAAATTTTCTTCATTTTTCAGAAATTCTCGATAATTATTGGTATTTATTTCAAGCCTGATTTCTTTCAATGTGTAATAATATCGCTTTTAGTATTACAAATAACATCTCCACATTAAAATTGACAAAAAAAAATATGAAATTAATTCGGCTACTTTGAACTGAAAGAGATTATGTTTTAAATTTAAATTTAAATTTGTTATTTTTTTATTTTATTAAATTTCCAGTAAAGGAATTAATTCCTAAAATAGGCTACAAAAAATAGGTAAAATAAAATAGGTAAAAAAAGGTAAAATAGGTAAAATAGGCATGAGATTCTGTCTACCTTACTGAGGGAATTTGATTTTTTTTTTTTTTAAGAATAAATTACTTCACATTTTAGTAAAGCCTATCTTTGCTAGTGAAATTTACAGACATATGTATAACCCATGATATATAATTTCCATATTTTTATAAAGGCAAGATTTGAATTAACACTGGCCACACTCTTGATTTTTCTGGATCTTCTTGGTTTCTCCATAATTAAAAATTAAGAAATTGTACTACCTTGAACTGACGAAATTTTTCCAAATAAAAAAATATTATCATTACTGTGATAAAATCAATTATGGTTCGAGAGCGTAAACTAACATTAAGCTGTGATATGGTTTCATAATCTAATCGAGACTTCAAATTATTCGGGTGCATCTTAAACCGTTGCTAAATCAACTTTCCGATTTTATAACGAATGTACTAATTTGGTTATTATGCGAGAGAAACGGCAAATATTTGTTTGATATATTAAAAAAAAACTGGGTATAAAATGCTTTAATTTGATTAATATTTATTGAAGTTGCTAAAAAGGTTTTTCTTTCCAGGTCTTCACCGAAATAGACGCCCTTTCAAGTTTGCGTGTGGTCGCAAAGGGAACTTGTCATGCGGAGAATATTCCATACTGAGATAATTCTAAGAAATTGCATGCTCTATTGGCCCCCAAGACGTTC
Organism: Philornis downsi; assembly: GCA_019455685.1. Classification (NCBI taxonomy): domain Eukaryota; kingdom Metazoa; phylum Arthropoda; class Insecta; order Diptera; family Muscidae; genus Philornis; species Philornis downsi. Next base: position 1,987,334 of record JAHXMU010000079.1, read on the forward strand.
CAGTCTTATAGCACCTGATTCCTTTCTGTGAAGCCTATAGCAAATAGAAAGTTAGCGAAACTTTCATTACTATGATAAAATCAATTGCGGATCGAGAGCGTAAACTAATATTAAGCTGTGATATGATTTTATAATGTAATCGAGACTTCAAATTATTCGGGCCCATCTTAAACCGTTGCTAAATGAACTTTCCGATTTTATAACGAATATACCGATTTGGTTGTTATACGAGAGAAACGGCAAATATTTGCTTGATATGTTAAAAAACCTGGGTACAAAATGCTTTAATTTGATTAATATTGCTTGCAGTTGCCGAAAAAGTTTCTTTCCAGGACTGCACCCTTTCAAATTTGCGAGTGGTTGCAAAGGGAACTTGTTGTACGGAGAAAATTCCATACTAAGATAATTCCAAGAAACTGCATGTCCCACTGTCCCTCAAGACCTTGCCGTCTTACAGCATCTGATTCCTTTCTGTGAAGCCTATAGCAAATGGAAAGTTTGGGAAACAGAACCATTAATCTGGTATGGCTTTAAAATAATACTTTCGAATAATCTAATCGATTTTAATTTTTTTTTTACAATGTAAACCGTCAAAAAGATTTAATAAAAATGTAGTAGTTTCTAAAAGAGTGTGGAAAACATAAATTATAAGTGTCTAAACTTTAACATTTTAGCCATAATTTTAAGATTATATATATTTGAATTTACCATTTAATTTATATTAAAATTAACCTTTTTTGTACATTAAAATGTATTTTTGTAAAGATATCATTATGAATGAGCTCAAATATTTGCCCATGAAGTGGTTACATAACTCCATAGGGTGAGAATATGTTTACTAAATTTAACTGAATTCTGAATTGTAACATATGAAATTAACTGTTGTCCGAAGTTCCGTAATGAGAAAAAATCACTTACAAATCAGATCTCAACTGGTGAACACAACCCGTTGCCTAAATAAACCTCCTTTGAATTGGCACTAATTCTCATCTAATATGTATTTATCACCACTTATAATTTCTTCTTCTTCATTATATGATTGCATATAATTTCACATGGGTGCGAAATTATGTGATCCAAATTACAAGTTCCAAATTTCAGTTTTCTGGTAGAAACCAACTGGGAAATTGGTCCTCCTAAAGATCATCACTATTGAATAACTCACAATACAGTCCAATATTTTAATTCCACAAATACAACGAGAGAGGTATCAAATTGATTAGAGGATTTCCCGCTAATCCTCCTGCCATCATATCAATCATTTCTATCAATTTATCACCACCTCTGTACAATAAGAATTAATAAAGAAATTAAATGAATTTCTGAATACCTGATCTATATGACATTTTCTTTTGATGACAAAATGTCGATGTCGATGACGTTTGCTCGCCATCTTTGGCCTAAAATTTCTTTACTTTTGTAGATTTTGCTCCTGGAAATATACGTATATGGATTATTATATTATTATTATTATTGTGGCCTAAATGAAAAGAAACAAATTCCTTTCTCACATTCAGTGAGCTTACATGCATTTTATTTTTAGACTCACTTAATGGATCGTAAAGTTTAGCGACGATGCCAAACGTCGCAATTTAGGAACCGGTTACAAGACTTATCGATCACACAACTAATCGAAGTGTTCGTCAGACACATCAATGTTACCGCCGCTCAGATAATGATAGGCGCCTGTATCGGGGATTGAACCCGCAATTGGTCGGTCACAATAACGAACTAATGTTGGTGTTCATAATAATTTTTCACTGTGGAGATGTTATTATATTATAAAGGGTGTCCCAACAAGAACGCAAGATTTAAATTTAGCGCCATTCAAAGTGTCATTGTTTGCCATTTGAACAATTATTATTATTTGCTAGTAGAAGGTACGAGGTTAGTAAAAATGAAGCGCTACACGAATGAACAACGCATTCTCATTGTGAAATTGTTTTACCAAAATGGTGAAGGTTTTAATTAATTTAATTACCTTATTACGTGGAATCAAATTTAACTTAATTGTTAAATTTTACTTGGTTTAAGTCTTCTTCAGTTCAAATATCTTTGCCTCATTTTTATGTTATTGATTATTTTTACTTAGGCGTCAGATATTCCTATGAATTTCATGTTTTCATTCATATAATAAATTTATTTTTACGATTTATTATTATTTTTTTTTTTATTTATTTTTTTAATTCTTATATTATTAATTGGCGAAATTTTTATATATTTTTTCTGATGCCAAACATTTGCAGAAAACTTTGCATTTATATCTCAAAGTGACCGAATTTCTTCCAATAAATTTTTATATTATATAGAAATCAAAATTTTAAACTCAATATTTACTTTTGAATGCCAACCGAATTGAATAGTTTTTTAGTGTATATTTAAGTCTTTTAGCGAAGCTCTTTTGCCTTTTTGGAGTAATTTATGATGTTTTTGTTAATTTTTGATACGCAAATTTAAATGCTTTATTCAATAGTTTAATAACCACTTACTGTTATATTTTTATTTGCCAGGATTTTAACGTTATTATATTTTATAATGTAATACAATAATATATTGGTCACAATATTGTTGTTGAATTGATTTAATATTTGCTTATGACATTTCGGACCAAGCCGTATTTTCTTCTACAGATGAGAGAATTATTATCTCTAAATTACATTATATTAATTTTGGAATTGGTTAATTTTTAAATTTCTTGTTTGCAGATCCACCACTTTTGGTGTCTATGTTAGAATTTTAATTGTTTTTCACGATTACTTATGTAAACGAATATATATATGTATGTATATATTTATAAACAAATTCCTTTCCATTTAGCTTCGCTTATTTTGATTGTTGCATCGTTTGTTTGTCTTACTTATCCATACGTTTATATTTTTTTAATATGTCATATAATCTGTAGTCAATTTTTTTATAAGGAAATTTTCTTTTAAATATTTATTTAAATTTTTTATTTTGTTTTAAAATTATAGCTTTTTTTGATTTTGGTATTTCGCAAGTGTTGAACTTTTATTCGGGTGACGTAATCTGTTTTTTCTTAAATTTTTGATTGTTTTTTTCCGCGTCTATCGAAATCAAATTGTTATTTTTTAAACATGAAATATTTTAATTGTTTGCCATCCACATCCTTCACTGAGCTGAAAATAAAGGTAGAAAAAACAAAGTTAGATCAGCGGACAAGTGAATTGAAGAGCTGTTGGCTAGTTTTCAATAGCATATACTAAATACCAATAATTTTAAAGTCAACAGATCATGTTTTTTGGTAACTGTAATAATACAAATGCCTCTTACTGGAAGTGACTGCCCCAAGAAGGGCTTATTGATTTTCAAATACCTCGGGAATTTGCTCTAAATAAGCACGATATTTTCTCGTATTTTAATTAGGATTACAACTAAGAACTTTTGTTAAACAAAATTGAACACATATTAAAAGAATTAATTAATGAGTCTGAAATAAGAACAGGGATCTGGACAGCTTGTTTTGATTATGTTTTTTTCGTATTTTTTTGGTTTCCTGCCTTTTATCCTTTTATCCTTCGGATTATGATCGTAAGATGTAGCGTCGGGCAAGGGATGAAAATTATAATACTATGTTATAATACTATGAAAATTATAATACAAATTGATACTCCCTCATAACTATTGGCGCGCAACTAAGTTCCCAATAGATGGCGCCAGCTGTAAGAGCTTTTTGATTCTGCCATAACTTAAATGTCATTAGCCAATCCTAGGCATAAGATAAACATACCTCCTTGATACAATAGTGATTTTCTTTTGACGTTGTATATTTTTGGTTGTGTGAATATATATGATTTTGTGACAAATAATCGCCATATGCGGAAAGTATTGATTTTCTTCTTTTAATCGAAGAAAACGGCAGCTGAAGCCGATCAAAAGCTTTAAAATATGTACGAAGATGCTGCTTTAAATAAAACAACGTGTCGAGATTGGGTTTGTTAAAAACGGTGATTTTGATGTTGACGACCGTTCGCCCGATGGAAGATGAAAAACTTCTGGACACTGATTTGACGGCATTGCTTGATGCAGATCCGTGCCAAACGCAGTTAGAGCTTGCTTCAGTATTAGGAGTTACCCGCTAAGCCATTTCCAAGCGATTGCATGCATTGAGAATGATTCAAAAGCAATCAATTTGAGTTCATCATGCGTTGAAGCCAAGGGACGTTAAGCGTCGTTTTTTCACCTGCGAACAACTGCTTCAGCGACAAAAAAGAAAAAGTTTTCTTCATCGTATTGTAACGGGAGATGAAAAATCGGTTCATTACAGCAATCCAAAGAAAAGAAAGCCGTGGGAGCTGCCCGTTATGCTTCTACGTCGTCACCTTGGCCGCTACGAAGGTTATACTCTGGGACCAAGAAACCGGTTGGCCCTTTCAAACCGCTTATTTAACGTTTAGTAGCCGACCACGGGTCAACGTGGGTCATCACCATCGATCAGTCAACGTCCGCATGCCAATGAAAATCAAGATATTTAAGAAATATTGCTGCTGTCTGCAGGAGAATACGAGGCAATCAATTTCGCACCATGTACCAAAACTCTACCTTTTACAGATACCAACTTTCTGAATTATAGGTGACTGTATCGGTCGAGACTTGGACCTAATACAGAATACTGTTAATCCAGGATATGAAAGAAAACGATCGTAGATAACAGCGTATGTTTACTGACCTATTGCTAGTTTGGTTAGGCGTCATTTGGATTTTTCTTGTTGTGTTTCTTTCCCTTGCAGATCTATGTCAATAAATTACAAATGATAGGCCTGAGAGGGCAAATTTTCGATGATTCATTAAGAATTTGAGCAATGGAATGGATTGTATTTGTCTTTGATGTTACTAAACCAACATAACCGCCTAAAATGACCTGAAGTTGCAACAGAGATATCAAAATTTTTACTTCTATAATAAATTAATGCATTATTATGTTTCAAATATACGACCTATATTTGTTTTTCAAGTAAAATAATAAAAGTAATAATTAAAAAAAAATGCATCCATATCAACGCCTACCCGTCCGTGAGGTAAAAAATTATGTAATTTTCAAAACTTAAGTCTTTTGTCTATTGAAAACGATTACCTCGTAGGGGTAATTGAAATTTGAGAAGAGAAAAAAGTTTGCCGATCAGAGCCATATCTGTTGAATACGGTGACTGTTCGATGATATTTGATAAGTTTTTAGCCAGAAATTCATTCACAATGGTAGCCTCGTGAGATGGGGTGGTTTTAAAGAGCCAAAAATCTCTGAGCTTTCTTTTTACAGAGCTCGCATTTCTCAAAATTTGTTGTCTTTCCAAAGCCCCACAATGCAATGATAATAACCTTTCTTTACTGTCTTACTTTATAGATTTCTAAGTGCACAATACTGTTATGACTAAATAAAGCAGTCAACATTACATTTAATTTTGTTCAAACTTAACGCAGTTTTTTCGCTTTCGGCTCAATCTAGGATTTGTTTACTAGTTTGCTAATCTAACTTTTAAATCCATGTTCCGTCAGCGGTTATAATTCGTTGTATGAATGTGCGGATGGGAATTAATTCCTTCTTTTATATCTTCGTCGACCTTTACGCAATTTAGTTTATGAAAAAAATTGAGGTTTTTCACAATTAGTCGAGTGCCAAAGCGTTTCATATCCAAAGAATCCTATAAATGTTATGAATTTGTTTGTGAGACGCAGACAGTTCATCGGCTATCTCTGAGAGATTTTCCGACATTGTTTTCTTCACTTCATCGATGTAAATTTCGGTTGAAAATGAAAATAAGGACGAGGCAAATCTTCTAGTTTTTTTATGACACTGTACCACTCATGTGAAAATATCTTTTATAAGATTGATTCTCCTTAAAACTTTTGTAATATTTATAGGGATTCGGTACATGAGAAACCATTTGCAATACATAATATGAGACCTACTTTCTTTTAGATATTTTTATCTATTGTAAAAATTGCTTAGGTAACTGTAGGGAACCAAAAAACAGCTTGGGATTAAAATCCATATCCGTGTGGAGGATAGTTGAGCAAACTTTTGTCAATCCTTTAAGCAGCCTTTTTGACTTATTTCCGTTCTTTTTTTGACAGAATGTTTTATAGGCGTATGAGAGAGTGCAGAACCCTGTCAATGTTCAATTCCCATAACGTTTTAGTAGAATGTATAATAAGCATACAAGTGAAATTCCACAAACTAAATTACTTACTGCAGTGCAGGGAGGTCCTGTAATATCATTCCTTACATATTTGGTGGGAAAAATTAAATCTATATATATTTCTTTGAAATTTGTTTCCTTTGTTGTTTTAACCTACATTACCAAAAGAATGTGTAATTACGTTTGCACTTTATTATTCGTATAATATTTTTAAATTTAAAAACTGTATTTTTCTTATTGCATTCGTTAGTTTCGATTTTTTTAAATATCAATCTCTTAATATGCAAAAATTCGAAGCTAAGAATTGTTACTACTTTTTATGTTATTTTATTTACCTCTTCCCAGTTTTGTAGATATTGTGATTTTTTATGTTCTAATACATTGTGGACACTTGTTAAGCCTTCAAAGTATCCATTTAGTTTGCAGATCTTATACGATTTCTGCCTTTCTGGTCAACTTATTTTATTGCAATCAATTTACTGTTATTTGTAGCGCTTTAACATGACCTTTAATTAGTTACAATAGTTTTTTTTCATGATTTAATGATTTCTTGAATATTTTATTATTTTTCTCTACGACTCGATAATGTTAACGATTTAAGGTATCATTTTGATCTTTGAATTTTTGATATTTTTTTACGGTTTGAAATTTATTGATTTTGTGATTAACGTTTTAATCCGATTTCCAACTTTTGTTATTCTTCGGTTTGTTTATATTTTGATTTAAATTTCCCAAACAGAACACAACATAACTACACAATATTTTCATTGACCGTCACACAAAATCGCTGTGGCATCATATAGTACGCAAGTCTCGCATTGAACTGAACTTTGTAAGGAACAGTCTAGCTATAGATGCATGAAAACATGTGCTGCCAAAGGATATTTTAAGAAATATTGGGAAATTTTAGCCAGCAAAGAGATGTAGTTATGCAGACAAGAGGACATTTCTCTTCGAAATGTCCTAATTCAAATGAATTTTCTTCTTCTTCTGTGTGCAGACAAATTTGTGTTAATGTTTGTGTTTGTTGGTTTTTCATGGCATTTATTTGTTCTTTATGTGCCTAAACACATAATATAGGTTAAATCTTTGTTTTGTTTTCATTCTGAGCTTTATCCTTTTCTTGCTGCAATGATGGCTGCCGGTTTTTATGAGAGTGGAGGTTGAATGTGTATGTTCTCTCTCTCACTCTTCTTCGGTCTAAATTTTTCTCTGTAACACACTCACAGTTAAATTGATAAACAACTTGTGCACGTGCACATATAAACATAAACATTATTAACTTTAGGAATAGTTCGTTGTTGTAGCCGCCTCCTCCTTTGCTTGCCCAGCATATCCTGTCCCGTGTTCCTTGGCATTCCGCCTCTACGTTATCGCCTTCTTCGTAATTACAGAGCAACAGTGTCAGCCGAGTTCTTTTAGTATGTATGGCTGATTGCCTTAGTAATATTATCCTAGCACACAGGCATACTTGTATGTATATGAAAGGATATGTTTTTCCTTGTTTGCTTATGTGAGCGTAGACGTTTGTCAGGCTATACTGTTACATTTAGCGTTACAACATACGATTGGGAATGGGATTCATGTGCAAAGTCCATATGTGTATAAATAAAATTGGGATTTTCTTGCTTTCTGTTCTAAGATTGTACAATTTAAATTAATAATAAATGGAATTGGGAGTAAAATTCCCCACGGTATGAGGGAGAATGCTTGGATTTATAAGCTTCAGTGGTTTGTGAGCCACGAAATGAAAGGCATATTAATTGGGAACATGATACCATTTAATAAAGATCATATTCCAAATAGGGCAATTTTATTTGTAAAAGAGAAACAAGAATATAACAGAATTCGCCACGACGATTTAAATTATTCAATTCAAATAAATTCAACTCAATTTAGTTGAATTTCAATCAAAATCAATTTAATATTAAAATAACATCACCTCTTTGTCACTCCCAGACAACATGCCAAATTTCTCTTCACTGACCTCGAAATCTATATTTAATCCCCACAAAGTACACAACAAAAGGGCTCTCACATTCACATTTTGATTGCATTAATTTTTATTACCGACTTTAACAAACTTATTTCGGGCTTTTATATTTGCACTCAACCGCTGCTCTTTTGCCAATAAACATCATTATGAATAAATTTCATTTCACGTTCGATCCAACATCAGAAAACCAACAAAATTTTCCAAAGTGTTTCCGCGGAAACTCTTTGTGTATTGTTTATAGGCAAAACCTCTCAGTTTTTCGGTGCTTGGCAAAAGAAAGGATATCGAAACAAAACAAAAAAAGTGACGGCTGAAACCAAAAGTGGGTTATTTGCGCTAATAATTTTATTAGCTGTTTATAACCATTAAGTGTTTTTTTTTTTTTTTGTGATCGATTGAAGCCGCTTTTAATAAACTTGAAAAAAATTTAATAAAGTTTTGCTATTTTCGGTATCCTCTCTATTGATTTTAATACTTGATATGGAAAAATGCAAACGCTATAATGTGTTAAATTCAATTCAGGTGATGCTTTAAGCATTTTTGCATTTTTATAAATGTTTTTAGGTTCCACAACCCATAATAGGTTGGCCTCAAAAGCCTTATCATTCAAAGTGATATCACAAAACTGTTTTCTCATATTAGATTGTGTAATCAATGCAGGAAAATTAAGATTATTGTTTAAATATAAAATGACACCTCCATCAAATAATTACACCAAGTGATTGTAATCTAGTGTATCAAGGAAGTGACGACATAAAAACCATAATTTTGGGATATTCGAAGTTTTTGCAGAGAAAGCGCACCTGTTCGAAAATTATAATATCTAAGGGCACATCATCAACGTTGACAGTCTCTGGCGAGCATGTTATCTAATACTTTGGACTTTCGTAGACTTCAAATTGATAGATTTTATCTCAGAAATTAGGTTTGTATTCTTACAAGATCCAACTCTCTAAGGAGCTTGTGAGACATAGGAAATTTTCCTAGTGTTATCGATTTTAACTTCAGTTGAAAAGGCCGATGGCTGTCCAGAGCGAAGCAAATCTTCCACTGCATGTCGACCGCTTTTATTTGCACTGCTCTACACATATAATTGTGCTTTTGATAAAGTCGATACTCGGTAATCATTCTATAACATTTTGATTGAAATTCTATTTGGAATTTAAAATTTAACACAAATTTTTTCTTCGATATTCTAATAAATTGTATAAATCACAAAATACACTTGAGACGAACTGACAGAAGTGGGAATTGTAAAGGAAATAAATTACAGGTCGCGTTAAAACTTCGCACCGGCATAGAGGACAGTTGTGACAATTAAGCATCGGACATAACTTTGATATTCCTTTTAAGTGGGCTTTTCACGTGACCAATTTCTGGCATTTTTTTTTTGGCAGAATGTAAGCACCGTTCCACGAATCGGTTCAAGCTAACAACTTGAGGGACAGAAATTTTGCTGTACAACTCTTTGCTGCCATAAGCAATTTTAATTGGAAATCGTACATAATTAATTCAGTTGGAGAAATTTGTTGAAATAAAGAATGAAGCCATGTTTCAGAGATGGGTTTTTCGGAATTTTTTTTCCACATTTTTCACTTTTAAGTAATAATATAAAATTGGCGCTCATACTCGTATCCTTTTTAGGGAACATACTATTTGTGGACATGATAGAAAAGTGCTAAAAATATGCATTTTCTCAGGGAAAACCATGTAAGTGTATTAATTATATATAGGGATCGGTCGTTTTCTATGCGTCCTATGTAGCGACATCGTCTACAGGATGCCAGGCAAATATTTGTTTATAAAACGACTGAGTTCTCCGTTAAAAAGATCAAGAATTTTGTGAAAATTTTCAACAATTTTATAATTTCTCCGTAAATTAAAATCGATATAGAGCAATAGTGAGTATACAGGGTACAGTTCAGTTCATGCACCATATAAGGGAGCTCCGCAATCATGGTAATACTGAAAAAGATTCGAATTTGAACTAGCAATGGACTAAATCGATGCATTAAATACCAAACGAATGTTTTTTCCACCTCCGCAGGCAACACAGCAAGTGTAAGAATTGGCCAGCAGAAAAAAATCCATACAAGGAGTCAATACGTGTTGAGAAAAATGCTTCATTCCAAATATTTGTCTACTATTTTTCTCACTCATTTGTTAGTTGAAAATAACGTGAAGCGGTAATTAACTGGTGCGGGAAGGAACCATTCCAATTTGTAAGCTTTTCAAAGGCATCGCCGACATTTGGGTCATGCTTATTGAAAAATGATGAGAAATACAACACTAATATCTGTGGTCACAACCCATAACAGCCTAAGTCTGTTTTTCAATATTTTCAGTACAGGAGTTTAAAGTTTTGAATCTTCACTGAAAATCAGGAGATGGTGTTTTTTGGAAAACTTTGCTACAGATTCCAAGGAAACGAATTTCTTTACTTAGTTGTTAAACAAAAAATAGTTGTTTATTCTCGCAGTCAAAAGATATTATCGAAAAAGACACTTAGACTCTTATGAATTGTTGAACGAAAGAAAGTCAAAAAGTTCAAACTGAGTTAGGCTATTATTCCAGATTAAATAAAAAACTTTAAGTGCGCCTAAATTGCCATAAATTATTATTCTATGTCAAAATATTTCAGATTCGATCTCTCATGTTGAGTTAGGTTGTTATTCCTATATAAGAATTCATAAAGTTTAAACTTAAGTTGATTTAGGCAATGATGAAAAAATAATGTTTATATTTGTTGTAATCCTAAATAGACTTAGGCAGTTATGCCAAAACAGTCATTTAGAAAAATAACTTAAGCTATTAGGTTTTTTAGGATTAAATGCATTCCTAGAAGAGATA